>JAYEPQ010000011.1:13848218-13872796 GCA_036321105.1 Dracaena cambodiana | reverse complement strand
CTAACAATATTTTTTTATCATAGCTATAGTTAGTCATGTAATTAATTTATATATATATATATATATAGCTCACACACATAACCGCTAAAAAAAAACCAACCAAAATGGTCTTCAACCTTCACAAGGAGAAGAACCTCACAAAGTCGAAAATGTAAACCAACTGTAATAACTTAAGTACAGTTGCACAGTAAATAGTTATAACTTGAAAATCACATAATTAACCTCAAAGCATAATCACTAATTAGCTATTTACCTTGGCAAACAGATTCCTGCAATATGCTTTGAGCCCCGACCAATGAAAGAATCTAAAAGCATACATTTCATTTCACAACTAGCAGACACCACAAACAACTGCAACATTATTTATTACCTATACCACATTATTTTTTTATTTCATTTTTATTTTTTTGAAAAAAAAAAAAAAGAGGAAACCTGTAGTCACTTGGATAAAGAGAGAAGGCAGAGAGAGAGGGGGGCGATGACATCACTGCACAGAATTAAACAACCTGAGCACGTAGGGCACCCAAGTTCAAACCCAACCCCAACACACTTCCACGCTTTATTTTGACCAAGTCTGAGCTCCTCCCCGAATCACGAGCTTGCCTGCCTGCCCTCGCACATCCCGGGTACCGCGCACCCCGTGACTCTCGGAAAGCGACGGCTCCCTCCCCCACTATCGTTTTCTCCCTCTCCGCGGTGACCCCATCGGCTCGAGTCCCGTCACCTCCCGTACTTGAATATGGGGACGCTGACGCTGGATGACGCAGCATTCCTCTTTTTGGGGAGCGGGGTGTGCTGGGACCAGAATGTGGATTATTGTACTTTATTAGACTTGCTTAGTTTTTTTTAGTTAATAAATTAAAAATATTTCTCTTTGTTGACCTCTCATTTTAGGTTAATTGCAGAAGAATTTCTCTGTATAATACTGAAATTTTATTACCCGTAAATTTAAAGGAGAAAGCACAACAACGTATTGCATAATTAGAACAGCCACGAAATTTGATATGGAGTAATTGACTCTTTTGAAACTATGATTTTAGAAGATTTATTTTTCTGAGTAAGTGCTGATTAAAAAAATTATAGTTCTAATCCCCACAAAGATTAACAAAACAAATTGAGCCTATTTATTTATTTTTTTAATCTCTATAAAATAAAAATAGGGATTCGTGACAATAAAAATCACTGCAGAAAAATGGGATGATATATTCGTGTTGCCTTTTAAATTTAAGGAAATTTTTATACTCTTGTTTATCTAAACATTCATGTAAATTTTATTTTAAATTTTTTTAATAAAATAACACATAAGTTTTCAGATTTGGTAACAATACTTCAGATTTGATTGAAATATTCAGATTAAATATGAGAGCTTCATCTTGATTTCACTAGAAAGAGGAAGATATTGTCCGTGAAGTATTATTGATGGCACAGTCTAGTCTTTTAATGTTAGTTTCTCTTCTTTTTTTTGGGGGGGTTTTGAATAACATGCCGCGGAAAAATGGGGTACGATATGCTTTTCTACTGTGGATAAGGACGGCTGCCTCTTGGACTCATTAGTTTAGTCTTTATTACTTTGATTCCGGGGTCAGAGTCATCGCAGAGAGAGAGAGAGAGAGAGGAGAGAGAGGGGTACAATGGGGTTCGTTCTTTTGGCATTATGTTTGCTGGCAGATTAGCAGAAGAAAGTGTGCAGACTGTGCTCATGCGGGGCCCGCAGACAGGGATTGGAATAGATATTTATAGTTTAAATTTCGTTGCTCCTAACATAAAAGTTTAAATTAAAAAAATAAAATTTTTAATTTTAATTCGAGTAAGTAGGAGGAAGCAGAGAAGGAGGATGATTCAATACGGTGGGAAGGATGGAAGTGATGCCGCTGCTACTTTATGCCCATCGGCACGTGCTCAGCACGTGCTTGCAAGTTCCCTGCATCCAAAACTTATTCTATCGCTTTGCTTTGCCTCCGGAGAAAAAAATAGATCATGATGTGGTTCTTTTATAATGTATAGTCGCCCTCTCGCGTATTACTAAATTCCTACAGGATGCATCGAGCCTTAGCCAACTTAAGCAAGTGAATTACATTCTAATTCTTTTTTTTTTTTTTTTTTTATTTCAGTCGAATATTAAAATTGAATGGCATCATTGGAATTTTTAAAAAAAAGGGTTAATTACAGTCAGACCCCCTGTAGTATTGGGGATGTATCACTTAACACCCCTGAAGTTTGAAACTCTCAAAAAACCCCCTTGACTTAGTTATTTTCACTCTCCTTTTCTATTAAAGTGCACTCTTGTCCCTTAAAATTCCTATTCTATTCTCATTTCTCAAATTCCTATTGTTGGTTAAAAGGAGGGATGGGGGTAGAATAGGAATTTGAAAGACAAGAGTGCACTTTAGTAAAAAATAAGAGTGAAAATAACTAAGTTCAAGGGGTTTTTTGAGAGTTTCAAACTTCAGGGGTGTTAAGTGACACACACCCAATACTACAGAGGGTCTGACTGTAATTAACCCTAAAAAAAATTTAAGTCACTTAACTCCCTTAATTTTTTTTATTTTATTTTTTTATTTTTCTATAGTTGTTTTTGAGGAATGATAGGACTTGGGTTTCATGTCAGGAATTGATAGGACTTCGGTTTCAAATCTTTCCCACTGTTTTCCACGAACCTCATTAATTCCGCTCCCCATTTCCATGTACTCGAACAGGATTTTGGAAATCGCGCGTATTAAATATAAAGCATCGCAAATTAATCCTATTAAATAGGGGAAATAATAATGTGAAGGAGCATATAATATTTATGATTTTTTTTGTTCTCCCTCCATCTTCCAAAAGATATGCTGACGTAACATGGAGGAGTGAGCGAACTCTCGTCGGACGTCAGAGACGATCCAATTGTACGGAAGGGCAGAAGACATTGTGCACCGTGAGCCATTTCTTTTCGCTCATCACTTCCGATGGTCAAAAGGTTGCTTGTTCGCCATGTCCATCAGTCTATTTGCTCCTTATAAATTTTCAGTGGAACTACGTCACGAGATTCTTGCGGTTCTTTTTCCAAAGTACTACCTGCAAGGTGATCTTTTACCTTTAATCGGATGGGACCATGGACAACTTGCCTTCTATCACCATAAAAACAGATGGGTATAAAGGAAGGAAGAAAGAAAGAAAGAAATCAATCTATTCTTGATTTTACTCTGAGCAAGGGTCCATGTCGCTTTGATACTTAGGAATGCTACTCAGATCAAGCGATATTTCTACAGAAGTTTTATGAAGAATGCTGATAAAGCGAAATTTAAGAGATATAAACTAGCAAAAAAGAATACTAAGATAGTTATTTATAATGCAAGAGCTAACTTATATAAAAAAAATATATACGAAAAGCTGTACAATATAGAGGCCGAAAAAAGATATATACAAATTGCTCAAATAAGAAAAAAAAAAAAGTTTAGAGACTTATGTACAGTAAAATATGCTAAAGATGAGAGTCAAAAAGCCCTAATTCGAGATAAAAATATTAAAGAAAAAATAGAAAGATTATTTTGAAAAATTATGTAATGATAGTTTTACTAAAAATTTGAAGGATCTTATTATTCAGTACCAGAATATCAATCATAGTTTTATTCAAAGAATTAAAGAATCTGAAAAAAAAAAAAAAAGAGATTTTGAAGAGAATTAAATCAATAAAAGATGTTAGTCCCAAATGAGATTCCTATTGAGTCATGGAGATACTTAATAGAGATATGTGTGAGGTGACTGGCAAATTAGTTTAATAAGATTTAACAAACTAAGAAAATATCGAATGAATAAGGAAAAAGTACTCTAATACCCCTATATAGGAATAAGGGTAATATTAAAAGTTGTTCAAATTATCATGGAATAAAACTCACTTGTTATGCTATGTAGTTTTAGTAAAAAGTAATTGAAAATAAGTTAAGACAGACTGCTAGGACATTTGAAAACCAGTTTGAATTTATACCGGGATAATTGACGATAAAAACTATTCATTTATTTTGTCAACTTACAGAGCAATTTCGAAAAAAAAATAGATATTTATATATAATCTTTATTAATTTAAAAAAAACTATGATAAAATACCGAAAGGGTGTTATGGTGACCTTTGATGAAGAAGATAGTCTCCACCTACTATATTAACATAATTATGAATATTTATAATAGAGTAGTGACAACAAAACTTCTGATGGCTTAACAAAATTCTTCGATAATAATTGAACTGCATTAAGGATCCACGTTGAGTTCATTTTTATTTGCAATAGTGATAGATGATCTTACTAGAGGTATCCATAATGAGAAATCTTGGTGTATACTAGTTACTGATAGTATTATTTTAGTCTAACGAGAGTGGGGATAAATGCTAAGTTGGAGTTATTGAGGTAAATATTAGAATCTAGATGTTTTAGATTAAATATGTTCAAAATATAGTATATAGGGTGCAAATCTAGTAAATAAAGGACCCTAGAGTATAGTACTTTGACATTGGATGAGTGAGGGGAAAAAAAAATGAGAAATCGGTTTAGGTGCTTTCAAAATGATAAAGAGATCGACAGTGATAGCAACCACTGAATCCAAGCTGGCTAGCTGAATTAGAGAAGTGAAACAAGAGTTTTATATAAACATAACATTCCGTTGAGACAGAAAGGAAAATTTTACAGGACTATTATTAGACCAACTTTGTTATATAGTATGGAATGCTAAGTTATAAAGAGATGTCATTTATAGAAGATAAGTGTAGCAATAATGCATATACTTTATTGGATATGCAGTAACTTTATGAGAGATAAAGTGAGAAGTGAGGATGTTCAAATTAAGGTAGCTATAGCCCCTATTAAATAGAAGATGTGAGAAAATTGTTTACGATGCTTTGGTCATGCGTGAAGTAGACTTACAAATACACTAGCTCGATCAGTCAATCTTATCAATGTAGGACAAGTTAAACGAGTAAAGGAAAGATCGTAGAAAATATGGATGAAAGTGACACATAAAGTTTATGGATGCTAGATGCTTAAATGACGATATTTACTTAAGAGGAATGCATGGAGAAAAATCATCCATATTACTGATCCAGAGCGATTCTCTTTTAATTCACATAGCCTACTCCAATTATTTGGTTTAAAAAGCTTAGTTGCTCTTGCTATTAAAGAGTCTACGTTCCTTTCATATACACCAAAATTAAATCTAAGCTGTGAGTATGTATGGGATGATTAAGATATTTCTGTCTTAAATAATGAGACATGTGTTCATATTTTACTGTTTACAGTTAAAACAATATTCCAAGTGATAATCGACTGTTATGATACCACACAGTTGAGGTACCTGATGGGTGTCTTATAAGGCCTACAAATAGAAAATGCAAAACCACATCAAAGCAAATAAATTTAGAAGGTGATACTAGTTAGGAGTTGATCCACAATCAGTCCAAAAATATCACCAATGAAAATAGAAAGATGCTACATGTTTGAGGAATTAAAAAAATTTCTAATTATGAGCACTCGAATATACCCTTCTAAAAGGAAAAATAAATTCAGTCAAACCATGCAAACTAATTAGGCTGATAGTAGTCAGTCATCAATGTACCTATGTCTTTTTTTTTTTACATTGAATTATGGGGTATTTACTGGTTTGTCCCCCAAATCTTTATATATTATGATTTTGCCTCCTAAATCTTCATATTTAGGATTTTACCTCTCAAATCTCATAAGTTACAACAATTTAGTCTATCTCTCTAACATAGTTAAATATTTGACCATTTTACCCATATTTTCCTCTTCTATTTTCCTTCTCTTTTCTTCTTCTCTCTTCCTCTTCTCTTCTCCTTTTCTTCATTATTTCTCCTCTCTTCTTTCTCCTCTCTTCCTCCTGTTTTCTCCTCTTTTCCCTAATACAGTTAAATACTGAAAGAAGAGAAGAGGAAGAGAGGAGGAAGAGAGGAGAAAGAAGAGAGGAGAAATAATGAAGAAAAGGAGAAGAGAGGAGGAAGAGAGAAGAAGAAGAGAGGAGGAGAAAGAAGAGAAAAAGAAAGGTAAAATTGTCAAATATTTAACTGTGTTAGAGAAGGGGACTAAATTGTTGTAACTTATGAGATTTGAGAGGCAAAATCCTAAATATGAAGATTTGAAGGGCAAAATCATAATATATGAAGATTTGAGGGGCAAAATCATAATATATAAAGATTTGAGGGACAAACTAGTAAATACCCCTTAAATTATTGATGAACTTACTAGGTTTTTTTTTTTTTTTTGGGTGCATTATTTGCACTATTTTTTGTTTAGTGGCGGTGAGCCTATTAAAAACAACACCCCCGCCGACTCCTTAATGAAGTGATGTACCTTGATTGCATCTTCTCCTGTAAGTGGTATTACACTCATTTCTCGTGCTTGCTATTCAGAATACTTAATTTGGTTAAATGCTAATTTATTTCAACAATATTTGATGGCCGGTGTCTCTTTCGCGGAGTAATGTTTTGATTGGACGATTTACGTACGTATGGATGGTGTTTCACAACGAGAGAGAGAGAGAGAGAGAGTGAGTGAGTGTGAAGGAGTCACATGTTACTTCGTGTGCCATTTGAATGCACTGAACGTATATTCTACCATTATTATGCTTGCTTGATGCAGCCAAAATCTTCTATGAAAATGTCATTTTTAACTCTAGTTGATAGGACTTTTTTTTTTTTTTCATTTTTCAGTGCGAATGTAAATTTATTTGCCTGATAAGACGCGGAGGATGCATATCGTACGAAAATTCAATAATCTGATTTGATTTTATACGGATTCTGATTCGATTTTATAAGGATTCTAGTTTGAAAGGGTAAGATTTGTATCAGTTATTCTCCATCCAAATTATTATAGTTGGCAAAAAAAAAAAAAAAAATCCAGAGTGAATATAAGAAGTAATATCAATATTCTATTAATTTTTTAGACCTCTGTAGTTCTTTTATATTTTGAGTGTTGTTGAGGAAGAAAGGGTCAGTTTACTGGTAAAAATAAAAACTAGAAAAATAAAAAGAGACCTTATAATTCTCTCTGGAAACTCTTCAATATCTTCTTTACATTCATCAAACTGATGGTAGACTAGCTATACTTTTATGTCGTTTTTTTTTCCCCTCCTTTGCTTCGATCGAGTTTCTCTTGAGGTTCCATGTGCATAGTCATGTAGGGGTTACAACTTTCCATATAACCATGTCTACACACAAAACTTTATACTTAATCTTTATTTTCAATTCTTCCTTTTTTCCTTTAAGACTCAAAAAGTCATCAATCAGATAAAGTGTACCCCAAGATTTCTAAGCTATTCAAGGATAGAAAATTCTTTATACAGTCATTTTCTTTCTTCTTCCTTTTCGCCTTTTCTTTTATTCTAACTTTTTCATCCAACTAAACCCATTTTGCTATACAGAGATAAAAAGAGTAATATCTGTACAAAGAATGAAAAGAAAAATATCTCCTTCCTCTTTCTCTCCCACACATGTTTAGGCTTGTTGTCTTTTAAATTTTTTCTTGAAATTTGCAAAGAAAAATGTGTAACTTATACGAAGACTGTTGCTAATGGAGTCTTACTGTCGACCGACTCAAATTCGTTATGATATAATATAAATATGAGATTGCGTGGTTAGGGTTGGGATGAGCCGAAAAGAAAAAAAAGAAAAGAAAATTTGTTGCGGCTGCTGCAATCGAATTTCGGCCCGAGAAGAAGGGAAAATAATTCCTACTGTGTGGGCGGCTGCTTGAGTTGGCCAGAGAGAGAAAATCAGGTGGGTTAATTTCTTTGGTTAAAATTATTTGAGTTGCGTTTGCTGCTTTGTTTTTGGCCGAGGAACAAGCAAAGGACAGGGGCTTCTTTTGTGTATTCGGGTGAAGGGTTTAGTCGAAGGGAGAAGAAAGGAAGGTGGCACTTACATTTGGAATTTTACGGCGGCGGCCGAAGCAAAAAAGAAAATTATTGTAACAAGAGTTTAGAGTTTGATTTAAATTCTTGTGTGATTTTATTGTAATTTCTTTTGTGCTTGAGAACTACAAAATTGTAATTATTTTTTGATATAGTGGAAGTTTTCGATCGTATTCCTATAGACTAGACACAATGCCGAACCACATTAAATCTACGCGTTCTCTGTCTCTACTATTTTTCTCTTCGGTTAGTTATTTGATTTCGCTGATTGTTGCATTAGTATTATTCTGCTATTTTTGCTAATAATTGAAATCAGAGCCCTGGTTCGGGTCAGATATCACTCAGATCGGTGTTGATTTTGAGTAGGAGTTATGACGCATGATAGGAAGAGAAATATTGAAAATTTTGATGGGACAGATTTCTAATGGTGGAAATTGCAGATGAAAGATTATTTATATAAATTTTTTTTACATAAACCACTATTTGGAGAAAAGTTAGAAAAGATGACTGATGATGAGTGAGAATTGTTGGACAGGAGAGTTTTGGCGCAAATTCGATTGTGCCTGACAAAGCAGATTGTGTTCAACGTTTTTAAGGAGAAAACCACTTCAGATTTGTTGTCAGCATTGGCTAAATTTTATGAGAAGCCGTCTGCTTCAAATAGACTGTTTCTAAAGAAAAAGTTGTTCAACTTGAGATTGCTTTCTGATAATTCAATTGTTAATTATTTGAACGAATTTAACACATTATGAGCACAACTTGAATCCTTAGATTTTGTCTTTGGTGATGATATTAAAACTTTGATGTTTATATTTTCGTTACCGGATAGTTGGAGTAATATTGTTATGCCATTAGCAACACTTCCAATACTTCTCTTAAATTTGATAATCAAACCAACTTTCAATCCTAAAGCTTTCGCTTATGCTTTTTTTGGCTTTGTAGCAGCAAGCCAGCCGGGAATATGCCAGATCTTCGCACCATCGTCTATACCTTCTATCAACAATGTTATGCGTACAATTATGAATGATGAATTGATGAAAAAGAGTATGGGTGAGAGTACGGTTTCTACAAGTACTGTGCTGTCGGTTGATAATGACAGAAGAAAAGAAAAGGGTAGAAATTTAAGTAGGGAGTCAAAGAAAAGAGAGAGATCAAAATCTAAGGGGAATTTTAAGAAAAAATTAGTGTGTTGGAAATGTAAAACAGATAGTTATATGAAGAAAAATTGTCCAAACAAAGATAAGAAATGAGCGAATGTGGTGAATCCAAGTAAGAGGTATGATGACTTGTGCTTGTCTGCTCATACAGAATCGAGATCAGATTTGTGGTTTGTGGATTCCGATCTATTGCACTGCTAGCAGAGAATAGTTTGAGAATTATGTCTAAGGTGATCTTGGGCATATGACTGTTGGTAATGGGTAGGAATGCAAGATTGTCGGTAAGGGGACAATTCAGTTGAAGTTGCACAATGGTGGAAAGTTGCTTTTACAAGAGGTTAGGCACATACCAGATTTAAAAAAGAATTTGATATCTATTAGCAAACTGGATGGCGAAGATTATCAAATCTCATTTGAGAGGAAATAGTGGAAGATCAGTAAAGGAGCAATGGTAGTGGTAAAGGGTGAGAGAGTGGGAACTCTATATTTACTCTCAAATTCGGTGGATCACGTTATTTTTTTGGCCACCGTGAAGAATGAGAAGGCTACCTTATGACATCAGAGACTCGGTCACTTGAGCGAGAGCGTCATGAGAGTATTGCAATTCAGAGGTATGTTGACAGATATGAAAGATGCTAATTTTGATTTCTACGAGAACTATGTGTTTGGTAAGCAGAAAAGAGTTAGTTTTATGAAGAATGGTAAGGAGAAGAAAACCAAGAGTTTGGAGTTGGTGCATACAGATGTATAAGGGCCTTTTTCGACAAAGTCTCTTGGAGGTAATTCTTATTTTGTCACTTTCATAGATGATGCAGGCAGGAAAATATGGGTGTTTGCACTTAAGCAGAAATCCGATATCTTCAATATCTTCAAGGTATGAAAATCTCTTATTAAGAATGAAACATGTTTGAAGGTGAAATATCTGTTGTCAGACAATGGTGGGAAATTTTGCAATAGAGAGTTCGATGACTATTGCTCTACCCACGGGATCAGGAGAGTAAAGACTGTACCAAAAACACCACAGCAGAATGGCGTGGCTAAGAGGATGAATATAAACTTTTCGGAGCGAGCTCGGAGTATGAGACTACATGCAGGTTTATCTTTACAACTTTGGGGAGCCGCTGTAGATATAACAGTCTATCTGATCTATACGAGTCCAGCTAGTGTTTTAGATGGAGAAATTCTAGAGGATGTGTGGTTTGGTAAGTCTTTGAATTATTCATTCTTAAAAGTATTTGGTTATATAGCATATACACATATGGATCATGAGATGAGAAAGAAGCTTGATTCTAAATCTCAGAAGTGTGCATTCATTGGATACGGTGGTGACGATCGCTTGTGGGATTATGAGCATAACAAGGTGATTCGTAGCAGAGATGTAGTATTCAATGATGGCTATATGTATAAAAACCGAATGAAGAGTAAGAGTGAGAAAACAGTTGAGAAAGAACACTTGGAGCTGGATGAGTCATAGGATGGGATGGATCCCATGAATAAAAGAAAGGAAGAAATACCTACATCTGAAGGGAAAGAAATGACTATACCTGAGAATACACAAGTTTCAGTTGAGACCGAATAGGAGAGAGAGCCACTGACTGAAATAGATGGTTATAATACTTCATCAGAGAGTGTTCCCACTTTGAGGAGGAGTACGAGGATAAGGAAACCAATCCAAAAATTGTCTTCCTTTATATCATGTTTTGTATACTGATGCAGGTGAACCAGAGAGTTACCAAGAGACTATGTATGATAAGTTTCGTCTTAAGTGGGAGCAAACTATGCGTGATGAGATGTTTTCAATGGAGGAAAATCACACATGAAAATTGGTAAAGCGACCGGAAAAAGATGAAAATATTGCATAACAAGTGGGTATACAGGGTGAAACATGAGGCAGGAGGGACATAAATGTTCAAGGGTAGACTTGTGGTGAAGGGATATGGTTAGAGAAAATGTATTGATTTCAATGAAATATTTGCACCTGTTGTCAAGATTACTTCTATCAGAACAATACTGAGTATTGTGGCTATGAAAGGATTGTATTTAGAGCAGCTCGATGTGAAAACTGCTTTCCTTCATAGTGATTTGGAGGAGGAAATATACATGGAACAACCGGAGGGATATGAAGTTAAAGAAAGGAGAATTTGGTATGTCGACTGAAAAAGAGTTTGTATGGGTTGAAACAAGCGCCGAGGCAATGGTAGTTGAAGTTCGACAAGTTTATGTTGGATTCGGATTTTGCCAGATGCAGTTCAGATCATTGTGTATATGTACAAAAGTTTAAGGATAGTAATTAAAATAAGTTCCTTGTACTATCTCATATAAATCCTTCCAAAATTAATATTTACTAGATTTATTAAGTCCTACTTGTGGTGCATAGATACTAATGACATTAAGAATCTCTCTATCTAAAATAAGTTTAACTAATATAATTTTATCACAATTCCTTTTAATATTCACCATATCTCTAAGTAATTGTTTATCTATTATAACACATATCCCCTCTACCCTATATCAAAGTTTATAACCCCAAAATTGTATGACTTTAGTTTTCTCATATATCTACTTAGTCTCCTGCGCGCACAAAATATTAACCCTCGTTCTAATCATTAACATCAACCAACTCTGCTAATTTACCTGTGAAGGAATTTATGTTCCATGATGCCAACCAAATTCTATATTCATGAGCTAAGTTGTTTACCCCGACCCGCTCATTAAGGTGTGAGAATCTCTTACATTTGACACCATATCTGGACATTGACGTGGCACGTTGCTTCTCGGCGACGACGTAGCAACTCTCACACTTTTTTCACTACACTCGGGCTCCGATATAGCGCGTCGCTCAGTAGGGAACGTACCAACGAAATTCATATTTTGGCTCATGTCATAATATGTGACAATGTTTTACGCTGTCACCGGCCTATCACAACCCTCCTCCTTTATCCTGACTTGGAACAGACAGTAAAAAAATAAATTTTTAAGCACAATTCTGACAAAGCTAATGAATAATAATTAGTTAATTATGTAAAAATAGGTAAACAAGAACTTGGAGAACCATTAGAATGAGAAAGGAGCTTGAAAGAGAGAGTGGGATCCAATCCATTATTTTCTGCACAAATGTCGTCCTCGTCAACTTTGGACTAACCCTAAAACCATGATCTGCAGTGGGGTCTCCATGCTAGAACCTGACTCGAGCCCAGTGACGCAACTTGAATGCACCTGTAGCCCCCTCACCCAACACTTGATCAGCCCTAATTGGGCACGTAACACAAGTAGGTGAGGGTATAGTCTTGGTGTGACCCACCCCCCGCCCTTGAATTTGGCTCCGGACCACAAACTGGTCCAGCCAATTACACAGTCAGTCATTATATAGACCATTACCACAGGACCCAATTCAAGGACACGCCCATCAGGATCAGAGTCAGATGGTCTCATCAGTTGTCATGTCAACTGTCTCCCACCATTTTCAGTTTTCTATTGAGGACTATGCTGGGTGGTGCTCGGTTTTGTAATATTTGGAAAAAATTTTACGTCGTCTCTCAACAGTGAATCTTGTGTGATTGGTTTTTTATAGAATGTTATACTGTAGTTCATGTAGATTTAGCTGCGGAATAGGATTGTTTGATTCATAATATTTATTAGGGTTTCTAATCCTCATTGTTCATTTACATTGAAATAGTTTGAATTTAGAAATATAATTATTGTTAAGAAATAAAATAATCTTGCACTTTGAGTTTAAAAAAATAAGGTATCGCTCTTATTTATGGTTGAATTTGTTTCCTTCGAAATTAATATTGCACATATAGTTTTTTTTTTAGACTACTTTGCATTCAAATGTCTATTAAGACCTGTTTGGCTTTAGAGAAAGTAATAGAAAGATAGAAAAATTGAAGGGAAAAAAAATTACATGGTATAACTATCACATGAAATCATGATAGGAGATTGGATGAAGCTGAAAATAAATTTTGTTCTTAATTTCTATATTTTATTCGTAATTCTTATAATTTCTGTGATCCAAATAATAAAGAGAATTTTATTTCTTTTTTCATTTCATTTCTTTTCTTTTCCATTTGTCTCGTCTTTTTCTTTCTTCTATTTTCTATCAAACCAAACATAGACTTTTCATATAATTAGTGTTGCAATTTAGCAAAAAAGTATAATTACTATTTTTTATCAATCAAATTTATTAGTATTATAAAGCAATCTAATATGTCAGAACATTTGTATTAGCTAAATATAGTTAGAAAAAAAAATACAATAACCTTTTTTTCATTCAACAAACTAGGTATTATCATCTACTTTCAAAAGCCCCATGTATAGAGCCCACCACTTACGAAGCCCACCAGTAGTGAAACCCGTGAACCCAAGGCCAATCATGAGCAACCGATTCAGAATCAAATTAAATACTTACTAAATCCTACTTGCCAAATGTGCTACAATCGGAAAAGCAGATTTCATCTATCCACATTAATAGAAAGCTATCGGCACACATGGAATGTGATCCTGCCTATTCAGTGACTTACTCATCTAAATATTCCTCACCTCTTAAGAGGAAGAGGGACAACGACTCTTTAACAATTAGAAAGATCTCCGTTTTCTAGAGAGAAAGAGAGTAATTTATAATTGTACTATTCTCCCGTTATATAAGACTACTCGTCGGATGGTTATTCATCCTAAGAATATAGTTCCGCGACCATTTCGGCCAAACCTCATCAAAATCTTGCCTCTTTCCTTGACTCTTTCATTGCAAGCTCTTTAAAACTCAGATTTTTGTGCTGGTCTTGTTAGGCAGTACAGGCGAATGGATTTTGGCACAAACACTACAAAATGGAGTGTTATCACTTTGACAATTATCTATGGGATAGTTGTGCTCTAGAAAATATTTGGAACTTTTAATTTGCCAGGGAAGTCAAAATAATATTTAGTTTCTTTTCCTAAGTCGAAATTAGCTTTGTAGGTAATGACAATAGAGATCGATAGCACCGTATAAGGTTTATGGTCACATTTGTATGGTTTATTATACTATTTCATCAAAACATGCGATCATACTCCAACTTTTCCTTCAAAATTAAAAAAAAAAAAAAAAAAAAAAAAAAAAATCAACGTTGGTAGCTATCTCGATATATTTGCCCCCTTCTCAATTAGCCATGAGATTAACTCCAAGCAATTTAATTTATCTTCAAAGAAAGGACGTTATGGAAACAATTAAAGTAGTTTTTCTCCTCATCTAAAACCAAAATCTAAATTGTCCGTCCATAGATTGAGGAAAAGTATCATGGTATACTTTTCAATGAACATGATTATATATAAAACCTAATTAAGGTCCCATATGAATACAAACAGTTAAAAGGGAAAAAAAAAGAAAAGAAAAAGAGAGAACAGTTTAGATCTAAAAAATCCAGGGGTGAACAATTCGTCAGAGCCAATGAATTTAGAGGATTCTGACTGATTCCGATAAGAGGGAGGAGGCGAAACTCTGATCATCTTGCTCGCCGGAATCTGACCAACCTCCGATTTTCAGATTGGTCAGATACAGTTAGAATCTGACGGAGTCAGAGTTTTCAAGAAAAGACAGAGGAGAGAAAGAGGCATAAGGAAAGGCAGAGGGGAGAGGAAGAGGGGGCGGAGAGAGGCAAGAGAGGGGAGAGAGAGGTAGAAGGAAAGACAGAGGAGAGTCGATCAGCAGGGAGGGAGGGAGAGAGAGAGAGAGAGAGAGAGAGAGAGAGAAGGAGCAGGAGGGACGAGAGAGGGGGGAGCAGGGGAGAGAGAGGAGAGTTGGGTGGGGGGGGGGGGTGGGGATGGGGAGGAGAGAGAGAGAGAGAGAGAGGGAAGGAGAGGGAGCAGATCTTCCTAGAATGGAAATCACCTTGCCAGATGGCCGGAGTCCGATCGATTCCGACGATCTCTTGAACACTTCCGGCTGCTTGTTATTTAGAGCATACAATTCTGACCGAATTCGATTGGAACTGGATGGAGTGGTTGGAACGGACATCTATGTTCATCCCTAACAAAATCCAAAGTTTATTTTGTGATAATGAAAATCAATAGATAGAATAAGATAATAAATCCCGTATCGGCTAGTCTAATTTTGCTGATAATGTTATCCGAATATTTAACCATGCCTATAGATTTACAATCAAAATGCAATTATGGTTGATACTGCCACGTGAACATACAGTGTATAAGGCTACATGTAATAAACATGTCACTGACCTTTGCTGTTAGCTAGCTGTTGTCAATTCCCATGAATATTCTTACTTAGAGAGGGTTTGGGGCTGAGAGTGAGAGATAGGAAATCCACTTTCACTTGTCTTAAGACCCACCTCCTAATCCACATGGACAAAACTTAAAAGTAATTATTACCTCGCCAGTGTTATTTTATCCAGGATGGATATAGTGGTGTCATTCCATTAAATTGATATAATATCCATCTAAAACTATTAATTTTGGGTATACCGACTAAATTTCAAAAAAAATTTATATGAGTGAACCCTCGAAGATCTAAATCATAATCCGACTAAAAAGTTTTTTAAAACAAAATAATAAGATAACTATTTTTCACTGTTAGCTCAGACAAAGTACATCAGGCAGCCGTAGATACTAAAAAAAATATACTAAATATATATATATATATATATATATATATATATATATATATATATATATATATATATATATATATATATATATATAATAATAATTAAAAAATAAATAATAATAATAATAAATAAAAAAAAAATGGGCGGGTGCTCAGCACCCGCGGGAGTGCTCCCGCGGGTGAGCACCTGCGGGAGCAATCCCGCGAGTTGCCACCCGCGGGAGCGATCCCGCAAGTGCCAACCCGCGGGTTGTTTTCCGCTTCCGTTTCGCCTGTTTCCGTTGTTTATTTTCCTGATATCCCGTGATCCGATTTTTCAGGAAGGATTAGAGCCGGATTTCGAGCGGATTCAGTCTATAAAATACAGAAATTTAGTCGGAGAAAGGACTTTTGGATTCTGGGACTTTGGGAAGATTTCGGGCGAGCTCGGGAAATTGAGAAGCGGAGCAGAGCCATCTTCTTCCAGTCGGACGGTCAACGGAGGCATTAACGAGGTTCCATCGCCACCGGAACCCACAAAATAAAAGGAATAAATTAATATTCCCGTTCTTGTAATTTCTCAGTTGTAAATCTTAATATTTTCATTGTAATCAAATAATTTTGCAATGAAAGGAGAAATCCAAATTTTGAGAAATCAAGAACTGGCGACCACAGTGGGAGCCCCTCTGTTTACGACAAAGAATCTAGTGGCGCAGTCCGACCGGGTGTCGATTGGCTCAATGGTTGAGACGCTGGTCATAGAAGTTGACCAGCAAAAATATGAGGAATTTATTTCTTCTTCTGATTCGGAGCCTAGGCGTCATCGCCGGGCGACGATGAAAAAATGTGAGGTGTCATCGCCCACCGGAAATCAAAAGGCGTCATCGCCTATTAAAACTTACGAGGCGTTATCGCCCGTTGGAACTGACAAGACGTCATCGTCTGTCAAGAACACGGCGTTATCGCCCGTTCCAAAGTCAAGCCAAATGTCAAACCAGTCCCTAACCCGCTCCCAAAAGAGAAATTTAAGGCGTAAAACTCAACGAGCACGCCTCAATCATACAGGAAAATTTGCAGAAAACTCCAGGACAGAGAACTTCGGGACGATAGAAAACCTCAGAAGCAACCCCACGGGTGCAAACCCGCGGCTGCCAACCGCGGGTTGCCACCCACGGGTGCAAACCCGCGGCTTGCCAACCACCCGCGGTTGCCAACCGCGGGTGGCAACCCGCAGTTGCCAACCGCGGGTGGCGTCCCGCGGGTGCCAGCCGCGGGTGCCAACCCACGGGTTGCACCCCACAGGAGCGAACCCACGGGTATAAATCCACAGTTGCAACCGCGGGTTGCATCCCACAGATATAATCGACGGGTTACGTTCAATGAACACAACTCTCATGTCTCTTCGAACACGCTTATAGTGAGCACGCAACATACACCAAGAATTTTAATCTCTCTATCAGAGGCGTGCGGGGCTCACACAACTACTCAGGACAACGTGCACTCCAGAAGAATCCGCAGGAGGGTTGGGGAACAATCTGATGTTGGAAAAGAGCTCAGTCCTGAGATATTGCAGACTCTCTAGTATTATGAACCAAATTTGCGACGCAAGAGGCGTTAAGATGCAAATAGAGAGGAGAAGATACCTCAAGATTTGAGAGAGTATCTCAATTGGAAGAAGAACTCCTCACAAAATGTTCCTCACTGCCAATGCGAACAGCTGATTTCAACTGTTCTATCAAACTGCCAATGCAACTCAAAACGGTCCGTTTTTGAGTTGATCACCGAGCCCAAAAGAATATGGACGGTGAAAAAGGTATACTCTGGAACAACTTTTAATTGAGTTGTTGGCTCAAACTAGGAAGAACCAATTCTCGTCGTCCATTTCTGGTCGACAAGAAAGAAAACGGCCTGTTCAAATAAATGAGGACGGCGAGGACGAGAATGAAGAAATTCCTCCTCATTCAAGAGAGGAAGAGAAAGTGAAGTTATCATCAACCCTTATGCAGAGAAAATAGAGAAGATGGAGAATCAACTACAAACTCTTCTTCATCGAAAGAAATTGCAAGAGGTGGAGGTAGTTCGTCCCCATCCTATAGAATGGGAGACCGTACCTTACCCTGCAAAATATAAACCATTGAATCTTCAGTCATTCGACGGTAAAGGTTCGCCGCAATAGCACATCTTCTACTTCCTGTCGCAAGCAGGACATCTCATGGGGAATGATCCGACTATGACTAAGATATTTGCGAGCACTTTACGGGGGCCGCATTTACCTGGTTCATGCAGCTACCCCAGCGAACAATTAAATCATGGGCTGATGTAGAACGTGAGTTCATAGCCTGATTCTTTGAAGATGATACTGAAGTCTCTATACTATCTTGCTAGCAGCGAAGTAAGAAGAAGGCGAAACGGTCAAAACTTATGTCGAGCGGTTCCGAGAACTTTCTGTTCGATGCCCACATGGCATGATGCAGGACACACTTGTAGAAACCTGCAGACACAACTTGTTGACCGATATACTAGACAAGATGGGTTCGGTCGAATCCAAATCATGGAAGGATCTGTTTAAGTAGGGTGAACAGGCCAAAGAAATACTTCGACGCCTCGAAATGCAGCAGTTTGCAACCGGAGGCAGTACAAATGAGTCTCCATTCCATTTTTCCCATTCTAAAGGGAAAGACATAATGGCAATGGCGGTAGAAAGCAACACAGTAAAGTCACCCAGGCTTCAAGCAAAGTCACCCAGGCTTCAAAAGCAGTATTGGTTCAAGGATGAACATACTGCTACTATGTTCAATCTGCTCAGCAAACGCAAGATGCTTAAGTTGCCAGAAAGTAAGAGGCCGGAAGAGATAAGGAAGACTAACGATCCCAATTACTGCCTATATCACTGGATTGTAGGTCACCCTACAAAGAATTGTTTTATCCTAAAAGATAAAATTTAAGCGTTGATTGACGCTGGAGCAGTTCAGCTCAAAGCTGAACAAAAAAGGAGTTAGAGCTAACTCCGACACATTTAAAGTGTGTGGTCTAAAGGTACCACTTGGGCTCACAACAATTCCCAAGACGAGCTCAGGGCGGTTAATTTAAACTCCCATAATAAAAAAAAATCATATATATATATATATATATATATATATATATATATATATATATATATATATATATATATATAAGAGAATTACCCAATGCCGTCAGGGCTACGGGAAGAGAATAAATTTCTCGCCAACCCCATCATACTGGAGGTAAAAATTATGAATTACCCAACACCGATAAGGCTACAGGAAGAGAATAAATTTCTCGCCAACCCCATCATACTGGGAATAAAAAGTATGAATTACTCAACGCCGACAAGGCTAAGGGAAGAGAATAAATTTCTCACCAACCCCATCATACTGGGGATAAAAAGTATGAATTACCCAACGCCAACAAGGCTAAGCGAAGAGAATAAATTTCTTGCCAACCCCACCATGCTGGGGGTAAAAAATATGAATTGCCCAACGCCGACAAGGTTACGGGAAGAGAATAAATTTCTCGCCAACCCCACCATGCTGGGGGTAAAAAGTATGAATTGCCCAACGCCGATAAGGCTACGGGAAGAGAATAAATCTCTCGCGAACCCCTTCATGCTGGGGGTAAAAAGTATGAATTATCCAACGCCGATAAGGCTACGGAAAGAGAATAAATTTCTCGCCAACCCCAACATACTGGGGGTAAAAAGTATGAATTACCCAACGCCGACAAGGCTACGGGAAGAGAATAAATTTCTCGCCAACCCCTTCATGCTGGGGGTAAAAAGTATGAATTACCCAATGCCGATAAGGCTACGGGAAGAGAATAAATTTCTCGCCAACCCCAATATACTGGGGGTAAAAAGTATGAATTACCCAACGCCGACAAGGCTACGGGAAGAGAATAAAATTCTCGCCAACCCCTTCATGCTGGGGGTAAAAGTATGAATTGTCCAACGCCGCTAAGGCAAAGGCAGAGGAAAAATTTGGTATTTAAACCCAAACGAAATCTTCGACAACTCACAATGCTGAGGATAATAGTATTCTTATCCAACAACAGTATTCGACAAATCTTCGACAAATCTTCGACAACTCACAATCTTCGACAAATCTTCGACAACTCACAAATCTGTCACAACAGTATTCTTATCCAAATATAAGGATACATCGCTGCCCTGCGCTGCTAAGGCAAAGGGAAGATGAAAAGTTTGGCATTTAAGCCCAAAAAAAATTCTCGATAACTTACCATGCTGAGGGGAATAGTATGGCTAGCCCAACTCAAACGGTAGTTGGTAAAGGCTAATCAAATCCGTTGATAGCTGGGGGTTTGCTAAAAATCCTAATCAAATAAATTTTTTTTGTCACGTTAAGATTTCACCTCTGACAACAAAATATTTCTCGTCATTTTTTCTCCAGCAGAGCAAGTGACCCTCCAAAATATTTATCAAGTTAAAATCATACCTCTGACATCATAATTCAAAATCAAAAGAGATAAAATCCTAATTAAATCGATCCCCTGTCACGTTAAGATTTCACCTCTGACAGAAAAGAAAATTCACACTTCATCAAGTCCAACATTACAACCTCTGATGAATGTACTTTTGATATCGTTAAGTTAAAAATCACCTCTGACGAAAATCATCTCCCTATCAAGTTAACAGTTACCTCTGATAGTCTGATTCCAAAGCTAAATACGTTAACCGTCACCTCTGTTTAGTCAGTTTGTCCTTATCACGACCAGATCCTCTGAATAGGTTAAGTTCCAAGACACGTTTAATGTCACCTCTGTCTTTCCCTGTTCCGTCATACTAGATGTCACTGAACGGTTAGGATTAAAATAAGCACGTTAATAATATACCTCTGCTTGACCTAAAATAAGCATTTTAACATCATACCTCTGCTTGTCATCTAATGAGCACGTTAAAATCATACCTCTACTTGTTATTGAAAAATTGAACATGTTAACAGTTATCTCTATCTACCCAATACTTGACACGCCTCATAGCAAAAAATAAATAAATAATAAAAAAATAAAAAATAAATAATAAATAATAAAAAAATCCAAAGTATTTCGAAATTCTGTAGGGCTCAATACAGAACTTCGAAAACTTTGGAGGGAGTTATGTAGATACTAAAAAAAATAATAAAAAAATATACTAAATATATATATATATATAAAATAATAATTAAAAAAAAAATAATAATAATAAATTAAAAAAAAAATGGGCGGGTGCTCAGCACCCGCGGGAGGGTTCCCGTGGGTGAGCACCCGCGGGTTGCCACCCGCGGGAGCGATCTCGCAGGTGCCAACCCGCGGGTTGTTTTCCAATTCCGTTTCGCCTGTTTCCGTTGTTTATTTTCCTGATATCCCGTGATCCGATTTTTCAGGAAGGATTGGAGCCGAATTTCGAGCGGATTCAGTCTATAAAATACAGAAATTTAGTCGGAGAAATGACTTTTGGATTCTGGGACTTTGGGAAGATTTCGGGCGAGCTCGGGAAATTGAGAAGCGGAGCAGAGCCATTTTCTTCCAGTCGGACGGTCAACGGAGACATTAACGAGGCTCCATCACCACCCGAACCCACAAAAAATAAAAGGAATAAATTAATATTCCCGTTCTTGTAATTTCTCAGTTGTAAATCTCAATATTTTCATTGTAATCAAATAATTTTGCAATGAAAGGAGAAATCCAAATTTTGAGCAAACAGCAGCAGCTTATTTAAATTTATTCTCGTGTGTGTGGGTGGGGGTAGAGGGATGGAGAGTGTATTTAAAGGGCCTTCAGAGAGAGTTGTATATAGAGACAACCTAAATCTCATCATGGAAGGTCTACATGGAAATTCTTAACTGCTAGTTGTGATATCCATGCTCTAAATATGTAATGTATAAAAAATCATATCATATGATTTAGACATTTATTCATCGTTGATCAAGAGGTTTCTTTTATTCTATTGTTAGAAAACCATTTAATTTGTAACTAACCAATTTATAGTCAAAATATTTTGAATATTTGATTTTTTTTTTTTGTAAATCATCAATTTACGATATAGAGATCATAATCTGTGGTTCAAATCATTTCCATATGCACTCTATGTTGAAATTTAGGGCTCTATTACCGGTAACATCTTATGGAGATACCTTAGGACACACAAGCACGCATGCACACAAACAACACGCACGCACACAGGCATGGACGCACAAACGTGCATGCACCCGCATGTACACATATGGGAAAACTGTATATGAGTTAACAACCAAAATATTATGATCCCAATATTATTTTCAATTTTTTGGGGATTATGATCTCCATCTCCATTAATTTTTTAAGGATCAGATCTCATGGATGTTGAAGCATAATTACCCTCATATCAAGTGGATACAAGATATTATATACAACTTAAACCATTAACTTTATGCCTGCTCAAAAGAAATTCAAATCAAAACTTAAACAAAAAAAATTTGAGTATGAGTGAACCTTAACGGTTTTAGATCAAAATTCAAAAAATACTGGAAATTCAAAATATATGTAACTACCCAAAACTGACATATATATTAATATTTATTTATTTATTTATGAAATTTTAGTATAATTATTTTTAATAAATCAATCTTGTCATTATGATTGTATCTATAATCAAACTATTATTTTCCTGATTTTAATAAAATATTTTCTCATAGTAAAGCCAATAACTATTTTCCAAAAACAATTAATAATACTTGAATTATCTAATTAGATTTCCAACCCATTCTCCTAGTCCAAACTAAAGATGATTATGATGATCATGATGATGACGATAATAATAATCTCTAAGCCATAATTTAAATCTAATACCAATCATTCAAATCACTAAATTAACTTTTAATTTGAAATAGGAGTAATTTCTATTTGAACCTTTCATTTCTGACTCACTATTCATTTCCCTCCATCATTCAATTCTTACAATATTTCATTAGTCAAATATATTAATGAATCATTTGACCCATTTGAATTTGATTAAAAACTTATCTAAAAGGCCTCATGTATAATTATGAGCTATTTGAATATTTCAAATATATTGTTTAAAATCTTTCTGCCCCATATCCAATCACTAAATTAACTTTTAATTTGAAATAGGAATAACTTTTACTTGAACATTTCATTTCTACCTCCCAATTCATTTCCCTGCATCATTCAATTCCTAAAATTTTTCATTAGTTAAATATATTAATGAGCCATTTGACCCATTTGAATTTAATTTAAAACTTTTTTAAAAAGCCTCCAATATAATTATGAGCTATTTGAATTATTTTCAATATACCTTTAAAAGCTTTTAAGTCAATCATATTTATTAGCTCTTGACTTAAACTTTCCTCGAAAAACCCTTCTTAATTCCATTAATCTATTCCCTAAAACTCTTAATTTAAAGCCTATTTAAATCCCTCCATTTGTTTTAGTTTTTTTTCCTGCAAATTAAATTCTCTCCACTCTCCTTTCTCTACCCGTCAATCGCCGCTAGCAACTATTGAAGCTGCCAGCAATATGCTATCATCCACCCAAGCGTCATCAACTGTCAAAGCACCGCCTACTGCCGGATCACCGCCAACCACTAGAGGAGTCACCTCACAAGTATTTTCTACTACCGAATGCATTTTCATTGTGTAAATCGTCCCATCGACAATTTTTATTGACCGTCGCTGTCCTTACACTGAACCAATACCGGAATCATCATTATCCCGTCAAAGTACTATCCCTCCTCATCATCACCAAACTTTTAGTATAATTCCTTCCTATTTCCTTATTAGGTTTAATTTTATTGGACGTAGTTAGTTCTCACACCCATACCCATAATAGCCTAATTAAGATCTACATCAAATTATCTTATATGCCCAATAAAATGACTATTCTATTAATTAACTTGTGTCAAACATGTTAGCCTTTTAAAACTAAAAGTGGATTTTTACCTACTTTTAATTCAAGAAAATTTCCTAAAATAACAAATATTCTGATTTAGGTATTTTAATCTTATCATTATGATTTCTTATGTAGATATTAATTTCGATTAGAAACTTTTTCGCAAAGTTATTTGACAAATGTAATTTCAGCCCAAGGTGAGTTCCTTCTCGAACTCACTTTTCCATGCACAATTCTTTTATTTCAGTTTTATACAATTGTAGATTTATGTCATGATACAAGTTATTGTTTATATTGACAAGACTATTTAAATAAATTTATATCTTATTTCTAAGAATTATCTCACATAAAATTTGATTATCTCACAAACTCATTCAAATAAAGTATATGTTATAAATTGACTAAAAAAGATAGTAAATTAAAATGCTAATTGATGGTGATGATGATTATAATATTATAAGGCAACGGTGTCTAGAAAAGAATTCTAAAAGAAAAGTGATTATTTAATTAGGGAATGTGCTTCATGGAAAATCTCTCACTTCCTTCCTCTTGCATGATTGTGTGTTATTATGATATGCAATAAGAAATCTCTAAAATTAGTGGTTGAAATTTTATAACTTATTACAATGAAAAACTTCTTTCTAAAAATTATTGGACTATAAAGAACTTGAACTACGCTTGAACGTGAACTGAATCAGAATCATATTGATTGGAAATGTATTGTACTAGACTTGATGTGAAACTGTGTTTTGACTGTACTGTTAAGTTGTACAACTAATTTTTGTGCACATCATGGGTGCATGGTTATTTGTTGGATCACTTCTGAAACTACAATTTGCCATTGTACAGGGTTGGGTCAGCTCCAGAAAATCGTGGTGACCTTTTTTTCGGATCTGTATGAGAGATAATTGAAACATGGATATAACATCGTTAGATTCTCCAATAATATATAACATGTTAGATTGAGATATTTGATTTGTAGACTAGAACGTAATTGTAATCAAAATAAACATTATCAACGACATAGTTAATAAATTAATTCATGTTTTATAATC
>JAYEPQ010000011.1:13625718-13835718 GCA_036321105.1 Dracaena cambodiana | reverse complement strand
CGACCATTATCTGCTCCTCAGGAAGATGACATAGGGAAGGAGGCTCCTCTCACTCGTACAATGAGAAGGAATATAAGAAAAAGTAAAGCTCGTGCTCTTCGCAGGACCATGCAGCAACAGAAAACTACCAATCCACCATCGTGAAGGCCTACTGTACAAGTATGGAAGCCAAAATGCGAAACTATGGAGAATCAAGATGCGGAAGGGTTTACTCGTGTTTCCTACAGGAAACGGAATAAACCCACCAAATTCATTTATGATTACGCGTTCCTATCACTGGACGCATATCTCACCCTCAAACTACGGGGGGAAAGCATGATCGCATAACCAAAAGCGCACGCGAACCTCAGATTCGTGCGACTTGTGGAAAGCGTGCTTCCAACGAAGAGCCTATTTCAAAGGCTAAAATTATCCCACCCACTGTTCTAGTTAGGGTGAAACTTTTTTCGAGAGCCTTCGAAGAGACAGAAACTCCTGTCCCAAGGCTATCTTTCGGAGATGACACCGTCACTAAGAGTTTCAATACAAGAGATCTTTGGAAACTTCTAAATAGAAAGAGAGAAGAATTCTAGACATCTCATTGCCATTGCAAACGAATAATCAATGCAGTACTATTGCACTGTCATTGTTCAACCCATGCTCTTGCTAGGTAATCAGTTTTTCATCGACTAACAACATCCTCATCTCAACCGTCAAAGAGAAGACGACGCAACAGGCTCGAATCCTATGAGTCTGAATGTCCTGCAGTATCATCTAATATGATAAGTTTCAGGGATAGAGAAGAAAAAGAAGACGAAAAAGGTCTCTGAGAGAGATGCTTCCGATTCTGAACACTCTTAAGGCCTGAAGAGCATGTTCAGTGAGGGACAAGGAATTTTTCAGAATACTCGACTCAAAAGTGGGGTGGCAATCCCAATGAAATACAGACAAATGGCCGGAGTCTCCTCCGATGAGGAAGACACGACCGGATCAGTAATGGCCGAGTCACAAACATCCGATTCATTCCAAGAAGACTTCGTTCCTGCGTGCATGGCCCAGAATAGTACCCCAGAGGAATTTATGCGGAGGATGGATGAACAAGATAAGAGCATCCAACAACAGTAGAGTGCTATCAGCGAGATCAAAGATATGCTGCACGTTTTGCTGGAACTGGAAAAGACGAGAATGAAGAATATGGGAGGATCTTCTTCAGAGACTTCACCTTATGACCCAAAAACTGACAAAGAGAAGAATGTGGAAGAAGAAGGTCACGTTCCCCACACAAATGGAGATGAAGAAGATCATCATTAAGGTGATGACAATCGCTCCACGCATTCTCATCATCAAGGAAGAATCCAAAATCAGGAAGGGAATGCAAATACCATCTGGATGGAGAGTTTTCAAAATCAATTAAACGTTCTTGTGCATAAAAGTTATTTGCAAGAGTTAGGCATTGTAAGGCCATATCCGGTGGAATGGGAGAGCATGCCATTCTTAGAGAGCTACAAACCATTGAAGCCCAAATCATTCAATGGTAAAGGGTCGCCGGATCAGCACCTTTACTATTTCAAGTCACAAATTAGGCATTTAGCTAGAAATGACACTATTATTACACGAGTATTTGTTAGTACCTTGACAGGACTAGCATTTGAATGGTTCCGGAGGCTAGAACCAGGAACCATCAATTCGTGAAACGACATGGAGAAGGCCTTCTTGACAAGGTTTTACGAAGACGATATGAAAGTATCAATGCCGGCGCTTCTGGCCACCAAACAGAGAAAGGGAGAGTCAGCTCGGGACTTTATTAAAAGATTCAGGAATGATTCTCTTAGATGTCCACATGGGATGCTAGAGAAGACCTTGTTAGAAACCTGTTGACATAACCTCTCGACTAAGGTTCTAGCTAGGATGAGAGCCATGAAATCTTCGACCTGGAATGATCTCGCTCTACAAGCTGAAGAGGCTGAAGAGATAGCGCAAAGGCTTGAAGAAGGAGGTGAAGAGAGTTAGAGGCGAAATAACGATAACAACCATAGGCCTCGATCCAAGGGTATAAGGGGAAGGAAATAATGTTGGCTGATACTTCGCAACCCACAAAATTTTCCCCAAAACTTCCTCCTCAGTCGCGTGTTCCTCAAAAACAGTATTCTTTCAAAGACGATCATACGAAAACTGTTTTCAATCTCCTCATGACAAAGAAGATGCTGAAGCTATCGGAGTCCAAACGCCCAGAAGAAGCAGGAAGAGTTAATAATCCTTATTATTGTGTCTACCACAGGATCATTAACCACCCTACTCAAAATTGTTATATTCTCAAAGAAAAAATTCAAGCTTTAGTGGATGCCAAGGTCATTAAGCTTTAAGAACACCAGAAAAAGGTGAATGCGAACATGGTGATTTTCAAGTTCGGAAAAGCACCTGACTGGACATAGTCAACAATTCAAGATGGAGTGCAGCCCATTCCCAAAGGCACGATGCAGATCGTAAACTATGATCCACATCAGCAGCAGAAGAAAGGATTATCCCCTTTCGAAACTGATAGAGGGGAGATACTGTCGGTACATCTGGGCCTCCTTAATGATGAGCACTGGACTTCCAATTCATCCAGTAAGAAGCAAAAAGGAAAGATTCTTACTTTCAATATTGTCTCTATAATTTCCGAAGATGACAAGGATGTTCCCACTCTGACAAACTCAGAAGAAGAGATCAGAGACTTTTTGGCGGCTAACGTGGACCAACCTTCCTTTGGAACCCGTTCAGGGAAAGATTACTTGAAGAATTATGGGCAGTCCGCAGAATTCCAGCCACTTCCAGAAAAGAACAAACAAAAAGAGTTTAAGTTTGATAAAGCTCTGAAGAAAAAAGGGAAAGAGGCTGCGGAAGATCTCCAGAAGTCATTCCAATTTGACATCTTAGCGCAGTTAGCCAATATTCCCGCAAGAATCATCTTGTATGAGCTCCTGAAACTCTCTAAGTCAACTAGAGAAGTTTTGAGAGAAGCTCTGCAAAATTCAAAGGTATTCCTGGCGCAGATACCAGAAACAATTGAGAAAGAAGAACAAGTTTGCATGGCATGTCACCAGACCTCTAGTAAAAGCATCCCCTGCATAACTTTCTCTCCAGAAGACATGCAAATTAAAAACAGTAAGCATCATTGCCCTTTTTATTACAAAGGATACACAGGGTCATCAGAAATCGATCGCATTCAGGTTGATCCAGGCTTGGCCTTGAGCATCATGCCACGGAGGATGCTACGGTATTTTGGAGTCCCGACAAACAGATTAGCGGCAACCAATACTATTATCTTTGGATTCAATGCCAATGGTAGTAGGCCGTTGGGCAAAATAAAGCTAAAATGTCAAATCGGTGATCTAAACACGAAAGTCACATGCTATGTGATAGATATTGACACGTCTTATAATCTACTATTGGGAAGACCCTGAATCCATAATAATCTCATTGTGTCATCTACACTACATCAGTGCATGAAATATGTGGACAAAGATGGGAACATAAAGACTTTGGTGGAGGAAAGGCAACCCTTTAAAGGAGTCAAAAACTATTTTACCGACGCATTGATATATCAAGATGCATTCGATGCTTCAGAACAGACCGCTCCAGATATCTCTGATAGTGGTGATGAAGCCGATACAGAATCAAGATCCGAAGATTTGGAATCCAAGGATATAAGTTGGGACGGTGAGCCTATTGTGATAAGCCTTGAAGGCCTTGAAGTAAATAACACTGTTCACTCTGATGGTGAATGGGTAATAAATGAAAACTTAGAGTTTGCTTATTCTTCTGGTGTTGATTCTGAACCCTCAAGTACTAATACTGATGCGGTCAACGATTGTTTAGATAAAATATGCTCTTTAGCCTCTTTCCAAGCACCTCTCCGATCGTCCTTTCGCGAACCGAGTAATGACAATGCAAATGCCGACAAGACCATTTTTGAGATTCCTTCCAAGGATAAAACTCATAAACCTATAATATTCAGAAAAGCGAATGACAAAAGCGAAAAAGAAATATTTAGATTCTGAAGAAGAACAGGAAAATCTCGAGTTCTTCCATTACGATGAGAGTTCTCATAAATTGATAAAGAAAATGGATACAACCTAGCCAAAGGCAGGGGGTTAAACTTCGAAAAGGGAAGGAGAACAATCCTCCGACCTTTCGTCCCAAAAGGAAAAATACCAGATTATTAGCAGAAGACTAGCAGGGAGTTGGGATATGTTACCTCTCCCGAAGGCTCCTAAGACGAGAGAGCTGAAGAAGGACAATTCGACCATTTATCAGAATCGACCTGTTGAGATTCAGATGTCAGTGTCAGCATGATCTTCCGCGAAGTATCCGCGAACGTGACCTCCGCGATCCAAGAAAATGAAGACTTAGGTGAAGCTTCGCCAATAAAAAATGACTCCTGGGCCAAGCATCTTAACGCGAAGTGGGAACTTCAGTTTGAACAGCGCAAGCCTCCGACCAAAGATAAAGTAATCCAAATAAATATGGGTGATAAAAAGAATCCTAAATCTATATTTATAAGTGAGAACCTATCCTCAAAGGATAAAGAGGAATTGATATCTCTCATTCGTGAATACATCGACATTTTCGCCTGGAGTTATGATGAGATGCCAGGACTAAACCCAAGTATCGCGGTTCATAAGCTGAACATCTGACCAAATGCAAGGTCAGTAAAGCAACAACAACGAAAATTTCATTCAGAGATCATGGAAGCAATCGAAATTGAAATCAAAAAGTTGATCGAGTCAGGCTTTATTCGCGAAGAATAAAACCCTGATTGGGTTGTGAATATAGTTCCTGTAACAAAGAAAAATGGAAAAATCCGGGTTTGTATTGATTTCAGGGATTTAAATGAAGCCTGCTCTAAGTACGAATTTCCATTACTCATCACAGATGTTATGATAGACAATACTTGTGGGTACGAACACATGACATTCATGGATGAATTCTCAGGGTATAATCAAATAAAGATGTATCCTGATGATGAGAAGCATACGTCCTTCAGAACGCCACTTGGAGTATACTGCTATATCGTCATGCCATTTGGTCTAAAGAATGCTGGTGCCACGTATTAACGTGCTATGAATGCAATATTCCAAGAGTATCTACGAAAGACAATAGAATGCTACGTAGATGATCTAGCAATTAAAAGCAAGAATAAGGGTGATCACCTTCAGGACTTGAAGACAGTGTTTGACATTATGAGGAAACACCAGCTTAAGATGAACCCGACTAAATCCTTACTGAGAGTCTCTAGCGGAAAGTTCCTTGGCTTCGTAGTAACTTCCAAAGGAATTCATCTCGATCCGGACAAAATCATGGCAATCCAAGATATGCCACCTCCCTGCAACATCAAAGAATTAAGAGGACTGCAAGGTAGGCTAGCTTACATCTGCAGATTTATATCAAATTTATCCAGTTGATGTCAGCCCTTCACTAGATTGATGAAGAAAGGAGTGTCATTTGTCTGGTATGATGCATGCCGAAAGGCTTTCGAAGAAGTCAAGAAGTACCTTACCAAACCGCCAGTGCTCGTAGCCCCAGCCTCGGGGATACCTTTTCTGCTATATGTGAGGGCTATGGACCACTCTTTGGGAGCTTTGTTGGCACAAAAAAATGAGTTGGGTCACGAACAAGCTATTTATTATCTCAGCAGAATGATGATCGGGGCAGAACACCGATATGAGAAGGAATGTTTAGTTTTAGTGTCGCGGTACAGAAAATATGACACTATTTAGTTGGACAAACTATTCACGTTATATCGAGAGTTAACCCCCTAAGGATATTAATGACTAAACCCGGGTTATTGAATTCAAGACTGTCTAATTGGACTATCTTGTTATCACAATATTATATGCATTTTGTCCCGCAAAAATCGATTAAGGGACAGGCCGTAACTGACTTCCTAGCCGAACACCCAATCCCGGCATCCTCAAAATTGTATGAAGAAATTCCTGGGGAGCTAGGTGAATGGGCTCCAATTCTAAAAGAAGGCATCTCGCAAGAGTTCCCTGAGGAAAATACTGTCATAGAAGACGTATGACAACTTTTCTTCGATGGTGCCTCTCGAATGGGATCCGAGGGAAAAATGATAGCGGGGTAGGAGTTGTTTTCGTCTCTCCTTACAACCACATCATTCCTCGAGCCTACTCATTAACAAACCTGTGTTCCAACAATGTTGCGGAGTATAATGCCCTCCTAATCGGTTTAAAGATAGGTAAACAATTGGGGGTGATATATTTGGAAATATATGGGGATTCTCAACTTGTCGTAAACCAAGTTAAAGAGGAAAATGAAGTCAAACATGAAGACCTTTTGCCGTATTATCGCGCAGTAATTAAGATGACTGATGGTTTCGATGGTTTCTACGTTAGCCATGCAAAGCGCCATCGGAATAGCTACGCGGATTCACTGGCTTCGTTAGCTGCTATATTGGCTTTGCCCAAACATGTTAAGAAGCAAATCACAGTAGGTAGCAGAGAATTATTCTGCTCAAAGAACAAACTCAAAGATAAATTAAGAAAGCAACAAGAAGATGAGACTTGTATTTTCGAATCAAATCTAGAACCAAGGGATTGGCGATTCCCTTATATAGATTATATTCTTTATGGCATATTGTCCGAAGATCCCAAAGAGGTCAGGGCGATCCAAAGAAGGGCTTTTCGATTCTAATATAACACTGAGCTTCGGCATTGTACAGGAAATCTTATGACGGGATCTTACTTCATTGTCTTTCTAACCGAGAAGCCGGGAAGTACTTGAAGAAGCTCATGTTGGCATTTGCGGAGCGCACTATCCAAGGCCGAAACTCTGGGATAGAATCCGAAGAATGGGTTATTACTGGTCTAAAATGATGACAGATGCGGTTAATTACATCAAAAAGTATAAAGCCTGCCATATATATGCGGACTTCATATATCAAGCTCCAGAGTATCTCCATCCAACAGCTACATCATGGCCGTTTGAGTAATGGGGAATGGACATTATCGAGCCAATTTCTCCGCCATCAACGAGGGGACACCGGTTCATTCTAGCTATAACAAATTACTTCTCGAAATAGACTAAAACCATTTCCTTAACCGAAGTAAAGTCATCAAATGTGATCAAGTTCATTAAACACCATGTGCTCTACCGCTTTGGGGTGCCCAAGAGAATCATTCATGACAATGGGCCTCAGTTCGTGAGCCAAGTACTTTTCAGATTCTGCAACAAATATAGAATCGAAGATGTAGCTTCCCGCCATATTACCCTGCAGCTAATGGTCTATCAGAAGTTTTCAACAAGACAGTAGTAAAAATCCTCAAAAAGTTCGTCTCATCCAATCAAAGAGACTGGGATGAAAAACTCGGGGAATGCCTGTGGGCGTATCGCACTACGGTCCGAACCCCCACCAACGCCACCCCTTTTCTTTAGTGTACGGATCAGAAGTGGTCTTGCCTTTGGAAATCCAAATTCCATCATTGCGAGTTGCACTAACGACAAAAATGACGCAAGAGGAACGACATTACCAAAAGCTTCAAGAATTAGAAGCCCTGGACGATAAACGATTTGAAGCTCAATAGAGTATTGAACTAAGCGAAGAACTTTCAAAAAGAGCGATTTGGTCCTTTCAGTAAGAAGACCGATCATAACTAGCCAGAAGTCTAAAGAAAAGTTCCAGTCAAAATGGGAGGGGCCTTTTATCATTGATACGGTTTACTCCAATGGCGCGTATTGGTTGGTAAAACTGAATGGTGATAAAATCATGATGCCAATTAATAGTAAGTTTTTGAAGAAATATTATTCTTAGTAAAAAAGAAAAAAAACTGCGGAACACCAGTTGTAATGTAACTTGGGCAGTTCAATGCAAATGATTAATAAAGTTTATCTATAATCGGGGGTTCATTAACAAAGGTTCGTAATTTTGAACTAATGATTCTGGATCGCGAATCAAAATATCCTTTCCTCCAAATTCGCCAAGTTAAAAAAAAAATTATCTCTGGCGAATCAAAATATCATTTTCTCCAAATTTGCCAAGTTAAAAAATACTTCTGGCGAATCAAGATATCATTTACTCCAAATTTGCCAAGTTAAAAAAAAAGTACCTCTGGCGAATCAAAATATCATTTTCTCCAAATTTGTCAAGTTAAAAAATACCTCTGGCGAATGAAAATATCCTTTTTCCAAATTTACCAAGTTAAATAATATTTCTGGCGAATCAAAGGTCATTATATTGTAAGTCACTAAACAGTGTGAATTTTAACTTGATCAAGAAAGTTAACAGTTGCTTCTATCCTGATTCAAGAATTTTTCTCATTCGCAACAACTTTGAGTTGTTGGAAAGTTTTGGGTGATTTAATAATGGCTTCAATAATCATCAAGTTAACAGTTACCCCTGATAATTAATACCAAAATCATTCATCAATCACTTCTGGTTGTAAAAAAAATCTCTTTATTCATATCAAATCAAAATTACAGAGAGTTCTCTAGCACTGTACAATCAACGAGAATGAATACAAATAATTGACATAAAAAACCATAAAGTTTGCTTCTGTAGCCTCCTCTTCAAGGATGGCTTAAAAATAAAAAGTTTGCTTCTGTAGCCTCCTCTTTAAAGATGGCTTAAAACTAAAAAGTTTGCTTCTGTAGCCTGCTCTTCAAGGATGACTTAAAAGTAAAAAGTTTGTTTCTGTAGCCTCCTCTTCAAGGATGATTTAAAGGTAAAAAATTTGCTCCTGTAGTCTCTTCCTGCCGATGGTTAGGACCTCCAAGTTGATTTGCTCAGTCATAATCAATGTCACCAGTGATTTGATTAGTGTAAAATTGGACATACCAAATGCATGTTCCCAAGCATACAACATGAGGGATTGCTGAAATTGAGTGCCACCCTAACCATTTAGCACCCCAACCTTGCAGGATGCTAGTCAGAAAATAGAACAAGATTACAGATTGCTTAATCTGTGCTCTTGTTAAGGAGAATGATTACGGTTATCTTCTGCAGCCAGTTCAAAATCTTGTAAAAAAAAGGAGAGGAAAGAATGACATTGACAATAAGAAAATTTTAGCTTAATTAAGGAAAATGATTACGGTCATAAGAAACTTTTCGATGGAATGCCCCTCTGGATTGATGCAGTCTGGAGGTTCTGTAATATGCCAATCAATATTCATCACTTCGACCGAAGAAGAAGAAAATATGACTGCATGGGAAAATCAACTCTAAAATAAAAGAGGAGAAGACAGAGGTGGAAAATTTTATCAAATCAGAATGCTCCTTCATAGAAGAAGTCCTGCATCTTATATAGACGATCCCGTGATCAAAATCTTCGGTTGGAAGAAGATAAGGCCAAATCTTTGGTTGAGATTCTTGACTCGGATCCCAACAGAATTTATTATTGTTGCATAGGACGCTTAGATTTTGCAGCTAAAGGACTTCATCAATAATAAGAGTGTATAACGCTTGGGACTTCGCACTGGTTAATCAAATAAAGGGTTATGTCGTGCCAGCGGAAACCGCTACAAATTCTTAAGAAAATTTTTTATCTTGTGGACTTCCGGATGAAAAGTCGCAAACTTAACTAAAGATCATGAAGGTTGCATGCACCTGATAAAGGAAAGAATCTTTCAAGACTAATATAAAGTCGCAGTCTTGAGATGTAAAAACATGCCTGATACACAGATACCAGGGGTCCTATGTAAATTCGCGGACTTTTGACGCAAATCTTTGAAGACAAATGCGAAGTCGCAATTCAAAGATGCAAAATCATGTTTACTATGCAAATGATAAGACATGCCATGCAAAGTTAAAGTCAGAAGAATTGTTACAAAAAAAGACTACAAAAACTCGAACTATGAAGAAGAAAAAAGTCTTTATAGTTCAATGATTTAGAAGAGTTTTTTATCTTCTCCTCAGCATCGCTAATTTCTTGCTGGATGATCTCATAAGCTTGGACAGCGGCTTGATGGCGTAATTCTTCTTTACTGGAAATAGTACTTTGTGCTGAAACAACCTCCAATGTCTCTAATTCAGCTTGTATCACCTAAAGATCTCTAATTGCGTTATCCCGCTGTATGGATAAGCTGGTGAGATTCTTCATTGACTCATTGCGTTCCTTAGTGATCTTAGCCAAGAAAGCTTGGGCTTTAGCGATGGACTCTTGGGTTCTAGCGATGGCTTGGTCATGGTTCTTGACAATCGAAGCAGCAGTCTCTACCTGGAAAGGTAGTCTCTACCTGGAAAGGTAGAGATTGGCTATCTGATTGGCTCTTTTCAAAGGAAGCTCTGCAAGCATCAGCTTTCTCCTTGAGCTCCTTCTGGAACCCAAGCTGTTCCTCCATCAGCTTCTGGAAAGTAGCTTCAACTACTTCAGACTTATCAGCACTTCGCGATCTTGATAAAGACTCAGCATAGCTTTGGAGTTAAGCTATCATAAGTTTGTAAGGAGCAACTTTCTCTTCCCCACCAATACTGACTATACCAGTTACGTAAATGTTGAGAATATTAGCGAGCGAAGTAAAAGAAGCCCTTTCAGTATATTATCAATGCAACGATCCAGAAAATGGAGGAAAGTTTTCACCGTATTCTTCACTAGATCAATTTTGAAAGCATCAACCTCCGCATGAGAGGGATCAACAATAGTTGGGGTAGGAGCAGTTTGAACTGTACTCCTCTACAAAAAAGCAACGACACTGGTGTCAGAAGGAACAAGACCTCTAGTAGCCTCAGTAGAACCACCAACTTCAACGTTCCTAACCGAGGCATCAGCGAAAACAACTACAGTCGGAGCGGTCAATGTGGTAGCCTTAACTAGAGAAGCTATTACCCCTCGGGTGTTGGCAACAGAGGCAGTGACTCCAGTTACTTCATCAGCTTTATCAGAAGTGACCTCCTCGATGTTATCATTCGGCTGAGTTTCCTTTGCATCCATACACTCTGAAGCAAGGAGGAATTGCTAAAAAAATATATATGATAGAAAAGATGCAATAAAAAAAGGGGGTATATATATAGTAAAAACTTCGACGTAAATAAAAGTCAGGAGTAAACCTTGAGGGTTAGCGCTGGATTCTCCAGGACTATAAACCTCGACTCGCACGTCTTCATTCAAAGAAACGTACTTGTCGTGATCTGATGGAGGAGTAGAGGAGCAAAGATTTTCACTACTGGCATCATCATCATCTCCCAATCATAATGATCTACTGGAAGAGATGCTACCTTTGAGGAATTCGATACACAAACTTTCCCAATTATTTCCACTTCATCATCAACAACAGTTTGGTGAGTGAGGGACGTAGAATCCTTTTGCGCAGGAAGGGCAGTAGAAGGTGGAGCAGCCACTTCATCATCGACGGCAGTTTGGTGAGTGAGGGATGCAGAATCCTCTTGCGCAAGAAGGGCAGTAGAGGAAGGAGCAGCCACCAATGCAGAATCACTACGGAAGACAGGCCCTTGATTTCGACGTCTTTTGGAAGAATGAAGAGTTAGAGCTGAGTCATCTTCATTTTCCTCTGGTTCCTCTGCAGTAGTTTCAGGAACCGAACTGAATATCACTATACCAGCTTCAGATGACATATCTTGCGAAGTGGTAGGCAAATCGCTGAGTCGTTTCAATCTCTTTCGCTTGTACAAAAAGTTTCATTGGGGGAGATTTTGGCTGAGAAGAAGTCTCTTTCGGCATTGGGAGTGGAGAAATATCAAGAAAAACGGGTTGGATCGACGGGACCACCGCGTTATTATCTTCTTCCTCCTGTTGAACTGTCGGTTCCAACTCATCTGAACCGCATTCTACTCCAAAGTCCTCCATTCCAGCCATCTTCGTGCTGCCAACCTTCATTTTCTAGCATACTATACGCCCGAAAATTGCATCTTTGATTCCATTGCAAAATTGATGAGTTACAATGAAAATTCAGATTACAAAAAGAAAATAGGATCGTTACAAGAACGAGAATATTAATGGATTCCCTTTTTAAGTGGGTTCGGGTGGCGATGGAGTCTTGCTGCTGCCTCCGTTGACCGTCCGACTAGGAGAAGATGGCTATGCTCTTTTCTTTGATCTCACGAGCTCGCCCGTAATCGTCCCTAAGTCTTCCAATCCCAAAAGTCCTCTCTCCGGTTAAATTCCTGTGTTTTATAGACTGAGTAAGCTCTAAATCCGGCTCGATTATTCCTGAAAAACCGGGTCACGGAATATTAGCGAAATAAAATAAGAAATAAATAATCGGAAAAGAACGGAAAACAACCCGCGGGTTGGCACCTGCGGGATCGCTCCCGCGGGTGGCAACCCGCGGGTGCAACCCGCGGGTGTGCCCACTTAGCAAAAGCAATTTTTTTTTTCTTTTGGTATCTACATAACCCCCTCCAAAGTTTTCGAAGTTCTGTATTGAACCGTACTGAATTTCGAAATACTTTGGATTCTTTAATTTTGGTTATAGACCTTTTAAAAGATTTGGTCGCTAGAGATAACTGTTAACATATTCATTTATTCAATGATAAGCAGAGGTATGATTTTAACGTACTCATTAGAGGACAAGCAGAGGCATGATGTTAACATGCTTATTTTAGGTCAAGCAGAGGTATAATATTAACGTGCTTATTTTAATCCTAACCGTTCAGTGACATCTAGTATGACGAATCAGGAAAAGACAGAGGTGACATTAAACGTGTCTTGGAGCTTAATATATTCAGAGGATCTGGTCGTGATAGGGACAAGCTGACTAAACAGAAGTGACGGTTAACGTATTTAGTTTTGGAATCGGACTATCAGAGGTAACTGTTAACTTGATAGGGAGATGATTTTCGTCAGAGGTGATTTTCAACTTAACGATATCAAAAGCACGTTCATCAGAGGTTGTAATGTTGGACTTGATGAAGTGTGAATTTTCTTTTCTGTCAGAGGTGAAATCTTAACGTGACAGGGGATCGATTTAATTAGGATTTTATCTCTTTTGATTTTGAATTATGATGTCAGAGGTATGATTTTAACTTGACAAATATTTTGGAGTGTCGCTTGCTCTGTTGGAGCAAAATGACAAGAAAAGTTTTGCTGTCAGAGGTGAAATCTTAACGTGACAGGAGATTTATCTGATTAGGATTTTTAGCAAACCCCCAGCTATCAACGGGTTTGATTTGCCTTTACCAACTACCGTTTGAGTTGGGCTAGCCATGCTATTCCCCTCAGCATGGTGAGTTGTCAAGGATTTCGTTTGGGCTTAAATGCCAAACTTTTCCTCTTCCCTTTGCCTTAGCGGTGTTGGGCAATTCATACTTTTACCCCCAGTATGAATGGATTAGCGAGAAATCTATTCTCTTCCCGTAGCTTAACCCCATTGGATGATTCATACTTTTTACCCCTAGTATGGTGGGGTTGGCGAGAAATTTATTCCCTTCCCGTAGCTTTAGCGGCGTTGGGCAATTCATACTTGTTACCCCCAGTATGATGGGGTTGGCGAGAAATTTATTCTCTTCCCGTAGCCTTTTCGGCATTGGGTAATTCATGCTTTTTACCCCCAGCATGGTGGGGTTGGCGAGAAATTTATTCTCTTCCCGTAGCCTTGTTGGCGTTGGGTAATTCATGCTTTTTACCCCCAGCATGGTGGGGTTGGCGAGAAATTTATTCTCTTCCCGTAGCCTTGTTGGCGTTGGGTAATTCATACTTTTTACCCCCGTATGATGGGGTTGACTAGAAATTTATTCTCTCCCCGTAGCCTTGTCGGCGTTGGGTAATTCATACTTCTTTTTTTTTTATATACTTTTTTTTATTATGGGGGTTTAAATTAACCGCCCTGAGCTCGTTTTGGGAATTGTTGTGAGCCCAAGTGGTACCTTTAGACCACACACATTAGATGTGTCGGAGTTAGCTCTAACTCCTTTTTTGTTCAGATTTGAGCTGAACTGCTCCAGCGTCAATAAACGCTTGAATTTTATCTTTTAAGATAAAACAATTCTTTGTAGGGTGACCTACAATCCGATGGTATAGGCAGTAATTCGGATCGTTAGTCTTCCCAATTTCTTCAGGCCTCTTGCTTTCCGGCAAGTTGAGCATCTTGCGTTTGCTGAGCAGGTTGAACATAGTAGCAGTATGTTCATCCTTGAACGAATACTGCTTTTGAAGTCTGGGCGACTTTGCTGTGTTGCTTGTAGTTGGCCATCTTTTCTGCTTCGGTGTACTTTCTACCGCCATTGCCATTATGTCTTTCCCTTTGGAACAGGAAAACTGGAATGGAGGTTCATTTGTACTGCCTCCGGTTGCAGACTGTTGTTCTTCGAGGCGTTGAAGTATTTCTTCAGCCTGTTCACCCTGTTTAAGCAGATCTTTTCATGATTTGGATTCGACCGAGCCCATCTTGTCTAGGATATCGGTCAACAAGTTGTGTCTGCAAGTTTCCACAAGCGTGTCCTGCGTCATGCCATGTGGGCATCGAACAGAAAGCTCTCGGAATCGCTCGACATAAGTTTTGACCGTTTCGCTTTCTTCTTGCTTCGCCGCTAGCAAGGATAATATGGAGACTTCTGTATCATCTTCAAAGAATCGGGCTAGGAACTCACGTTCTACATCAGCCCAAGATTTAATTGTTCCCTGGAGTAGCTGCATGAACCAAGTAAATGCGGGCCCCCATAAAGTGCTCGCAAATATCTTAGTCATAGTCGGATCATTCCCCATGAGATATCCTGTCTGCGACAGGAAGTAGAAGATATGCTGTTGCGGCGAACCTCTACCATCGAATGACTGAAGATTCAACGGTTTGTATTTTGCAGGGTAAGGTACAGTCTCCCATTCTATAGGATAGGGACGGATTACCCTTACCTCTTGCAATTTCTTTCGATGAAGAAGAGCTTGTAGTTGATTCTCCATCTTCTCTATTTTCTCTGCGTGAGGGTTAATGATAACCTTCACTTTCTCTTCCTCTCTTGAATGAGGAGGAATTTCTTCATTCTCGTCCTCGCTGTCTTCATTTATTTGGACGGGTTGTTTTCCTTTCTGCCGACCAGAAATGGACGACGAGGATTGGTTCCTCCTAGTTTGAGCCAGCAACTCAATTAAAAGTTGTTTCATTTCTTCTATGGTCTCCTCTTGCTATTCGAGACGTTTTTCTTGTCTCTCAAGCCTTTCAGAGACTTCTTCTAGAAGCGCGCCCTCTGGTTCGATAGAAACTCCTTTTGATCTTGGAGGATTTTCTTATCTGAAGGGTTGTTTCCGACCACCCTTTTGCCTTTATTAACCATATTTGATGAGGCAGCAGGTAGATCGGTTCCAGAGTACGCCTTTTTCACCGTCCGTATTCTTTTAGGTTCGGTGATCCGCTCAAAAACTGATCGTTTTGAATTGCACTGGCAGTTTGATAGAACAGTTGAGATCAGCTGTTCGCATTGGCAGTGAGGAACATTTTGTGAGGAGTTCTTCTTCCAATTGAGATACTCTCTCAAATCTTGAGGTATCTTCTCCTCTCTATTTGCATCTTGACACATTTTGCGTCGTAAATTTGGTTCATAATACTGGAGAGTTTGTAATATTTCAGGGCTGAGCTCTTTTCCAGCATTAGATTGTTCTCCAACCCTTCTGCGGATTCTTCTGGAGTGCACACTAGTCTGAGTAGTTGTGTGGGCTCCGCACACCTCTGATAGAGAGATTAAAATTCTTGGTGTATGTTGCGTGCTCATCATAGGTGTGCTCGAAGAGACATGAGGGTTGTGTTCATTGAACGTAACCCGTCAATTACATCTGCGGGATGCAACCCGCGGTTGCAACTGTGGGTTTATACCCGTGGGTTCACTCCTGCGGGGTGCAACCCGCGGGTTGGCACACGCAGTTGCAAGCCGCGGGATGGCACCCGCGGTTGGCACCCGCGGGTTGGCACCCGCGTTTGGCAACCGCGGGTTGCCACCCGCAGTTGGCAACCGTGGGTTGCCTCCCGCGTTTGGCAACCGCGGGTTGCCTCCCGTGTTTGCAAGTCGCGGGTTTGCACCCGTGGGGTTGCTTCCGAGGTTTTTTACCGTCCCGAATTCTTCTGTCACGGAATTTTCTGCAAATTTTGCTGTATGATTGAGACATGCTCGTTGAGTTTTACGCCTCGAATTTCTCTTTTGGGAGCGGGTCAGGGACTGGTTTGACTTTTGGCTTGACTTTGGAACGGGCGATAACGCCTCGTAAATTTCAACGGGCGATGACGCCTCGTAAATTTTCATAGGCGATGACGCCTTTTGATTTCCGGTGGGCGATGACGCCTTACCTTTTTTCATCGTCACCCGGCGATGATGCCTAGGCTCCGAATCAGAGGAGAAAAGAAATTCCTCATATTTTTGCTGGTCAACTTCTATGACCAGCGTCTCAACCATTGAGCCAATCGGCACCCGGTCGGACTGCGCCACCAGATTCTCTATGGTAAACAAAGGGGCTCCCAATGTGGTCGCCAGTTCTTGTACGCCCGAAAATTGCATATTTGATTCCATTGCAAAATTGATGAGTTACAATGAAAATTCAGATTACAAAAAGAAAATAGGATCGTTACAAGAACGGGAATATTAATGGATTCCCTTTTTTAAGTGGGCCCGGGTGGCGATGGAGTCTTACTGCTGCCTCCGTTGACCGTCCGACTAGGAGAAGATGGCTCTGCTCTTTTCTTTGATCTCACGAGCTCGCCCGTAATCATCCCAAAGTCTTCCAATCCCAAAAGTCCTCTCTCCGATTAAATTCCTGTGTTTTATAGACTGAGGAAGCTTTAAATCCGGCTCGATTATTCCTGAAAACCGGATTTTATTTTAGCGAAATAAAATAGGAAATAAATAATCGGAAAAGAACGGAAAACAACCCGCGGGTTGGCACCTGCGGGATCGCTCCCGCGGGTGGCAACCCGTGGGATCGCCCCCGCGGGTTGCCACCCGCGGGAATCCTCCCGCGGGTGGCAACCCGCATCCCGCGGGTTGCAACCTGCGGGTGCAACCCGTGGGTGTGCCCACTTAGCAAAAGCAAATTTTTTTTTTCTTTTGGTATCCACACATACCATGCTCTAATATCCTTCAGACAAACAAGATTTGCACTAAAATTCTGAGGGGTGGAGTTAGCAGCAAAGTACCACTTGCAGAAACTGCAACTCATAGACGAGTTTGGAGTCTTGATTGGAAGGTCAAATCTGGCTTGAGTACCACCAACGATGAAGTGGAACCAGGCCCGAGCTCCTTCAAACAAATTTCCAGCGAAACTTCTTTAATGGGATTACCAATATAGAGCTGATCGTACCCGAACTGTCGAGCAAAGCGACTCGGGTATTAAGGCTCTATATAACAGTGGCTCCCTAAACGGAGAACCAAATGCCCTGGACAGATATTTATTAGCCACCAGAAGTATCATGGAGACAAAACTGTGAATTTATCAACACCAGCAACATCCGCGAATTTCTCCCCATATCCAGCATTTTGAAAGTATGGGAAGTATTTGAACAAATCAAAATTCGCATGGTAATGAAGAGTCCTACGAATTGCAACCATGTAGGCTCCTTTCCACTGCGATCTCTCGTAGTGTTGTACTTTGGGAGCGCTTAAATCAATCTGCGAATCAGCAGGACTCATCAACGTAGGACAGTGTAAGACCGCCATGTTATAAAATAAGTATAAGGAAGCTCTACATGCGAATTGAGAGTCTTAGTGATTAACTCTCCTTTGTCGTTTTGCTCCTTCCTGACATTGCAAAATGTAGACACTAAAAAAATAAAATAAATAATAATAATAAAAAAAATATAAAATAAAATATATTGCGGAAACGACCACGGGAGAGCTCCCGCGGGTGCCAACCCACGGGAGAGCCCCTGCGGGATGGCACCCGTGGGAGAGTCCCGCGGGTGCACCCGCGGGAGGGCTCCCGCGGGTGCCAACCCGCAGGAGCGATCCCGTGGGTGGACACCCGCGGGAGCGATCCCGCAGGTGCCAACCCGCGGGTTGTTTTTCGTCTGTTTCCGTTTATTTATTTTGCTGATATCTCGTGATCCGATTTTTTAGGGCGGATTCGATCCGGATTTTAAACTTCCTCAGTCTATAAAATACAGGAGTGGATTCCAGAGAAGGAACTTTTGGAGCGATCCTTGGCAGAGTTCAGAGAATTCAGAAGGAGCGGGTTTTCTTCTGGAGTTCACAGAGAAAGAAGCAGATCATTTTCCAAGCCAGACGGTCAAAGGAGTGTACCAGCGCGGCTCCACCGCCACCCGAACCCACATAAAAGAGGGAATCAATCAATATTCCCGTTCTTATTATTCCTCAATTTTTTTTTGTAATCTCAATTCTCGTTATAATCAAACAATATTACAATGGATGGAAAGGTGCAATTTTTGAGCAAATAAGAACTGGCGACCACAGTGGGAGCCTCTCTGTTCACGACAGAGAATGTTGTGGCGCAGTCCGACTTGGTACCCATCGAATCTGTTGTTGAGATGCTGGTCGTTGAAGTCGACCAGCAAAAATATGAGGAATTTCTCTCTTCCTCTGATTCGGAGCCTAGGCGTCATCGCCGGGCGACGATTAAAAAAGGTGAGGTATTATCGCCCATCGGAAATAAAAAGGCGTCATCGCCTATAAAAACTTACGTGGCGTCATCGCCCGTATAAACTAAAATTTACGAGGCGTAATCGCCCGTTAAAACTGACAAGACGTCATCGTCTGTCAGAAAGCATATGGCGTCATTGCCTACTCCAAAAACAGAACAAACTCTCACCCGCTCCCAAAAGAAGAATCTAAGGCGTAAAGCCCAACGGGAATGTCTTTCTGAACAATTACAATCAAAAAGGATCTGTCTACAAAACCCAATGCAGAGAACAACCCTGAACGGAACACCGCATGACGCATCGAACGGAAAAGGTTCCACAGGCGAAAATTCGCAAGCACAACTGTGGGTTGCACCTCACGGGAGCAACCCCGCGGGTGCAACCCCGCGGTTGCAACCGCGGGTTGCATCCCGCGGGAGCAACCCCGCGGTTCCAACCGCGGGTGCAACCCCGCGGGTGCAAACCCGGGGGTGCAGGCGCGGGTTGCATCCCGCGGATGCAACCGCGGGTTGCATTCCGCAGGTTACTCTCCGCAGGAGAACCGCGGGCTGAATTTGATTCTGGTGTCTATTCGGGCACACGCACAGTGAGCACACAGTGCACACCCAATTTTTTGGTTACCCTCTCAAGTGTTCCATCATGTTCCTCTGCAAACAAATACAAGGATGTGATCATGCACTCACCTGAAGGCATGTCTTCAAGTTTCTCTTCGGATGAACATATTCCTGATAGAATCCTCCAACACATCCCGAAGTATAATTTAGATGCGTGCGGGGCTCGTGCAACTGCGCAGGCCAGCACACACTCTAGAAGATTCCATAAAAGAGATCGTGCTGATGCTGGGAAAATTTTCAGCCCTGAAATACTACAAACCAACCAGTATTATGAACAAAATTTGCGACGCAAGAGGCGTCAGAGTGCAAATTTAAATGGGAACAGGTCTCAGGATTTGAGAGAGTATCTCACTCAAAAGAGGAGCACCTCCCAATCAACTCTTCACTGCAATTGTGAACGGTTGATCTCAGCTGTTCTATCAAATTGCAAATGCAAGTCAAGACCGTCTGTTTTCGAGCGGATTACGGAGGCAAAGAGAAGACGGATGGTGAAAAAGATATGCTCTGAGGATGATCTGCTTGTCGTTTCATCCCATATGGTTAGTAAAGGCAAAAAGATTGCCGCAAGTGACTCTTCAGACAAAGAGTTCACTCAAAGATTAAAGGGAGTGTCTATCGAGCCAGAGGGCATATATCGACACACTCGGGCTAGGAGAGGAGTCGCCATACCATTAAATTATAAGAAATTAGCAGGAGAATCTGATGAGGAGGAAGACAGATGTTCTGCTATTGTATCTTCGTCTTACTCTGATTCGAATAGAGAGTCAGAGGCTGCAGTAAACATGGCCGATCTTCCAGAAGAAGTCTCTAGAAGGCTTGAGAGATAAGAATAACGTCTCAAACAGCAAGAGAAGACCATGGAAGAAATGAAGCAACTCTTAACTGAGTTTTTGGCTCAAACAAAGAAAGGCCAATCCTCGTCGTCCACTTCTAAGCGGCATGAAGATAAACAACATGTTCGCATAGATGAAGATAGTGAAGACGACTACGAAGAACTACCTTCTCATTCAGGAGAAAAAGAAAAAGTAAAGGTGGTTATTAACCCTCATGTAGAGAAAATGGAGAAAATGGAGAACCAGTTGCAAACTCTTCTTCACCGAAAAAAGTTGCAGGAAGTGGGAATAGTGCGTCCTTATCCCATAGAGTGGGAGACTACACCCTACCCTGCAAACTATAAACCGTTAAACTTTCAGTCGTTTGACGGGAAAGGCTCGCCACAACAACACATCTTCTACTTCCTGTCACAGACATGACACCTAATGGGGAATGATCCAACCTTGACCAAAATATTTGCGAGTATCTTATAAGGACCCGCATTTACCTGGTTCATGCAACTACCCCAGGGAACAATTAAATCATGGGCTGATATAGAACGTGAGTTCTTAGCCCGATTCTTTGAAGACGATACTGAGGTCTCGGTGCCATCTTTGATAGCAGCAAAGCAGGGAGAGGGCGAGACAGTAAAAGCTTTTATCGAGCGGTTCCGAGAGCTTTCCATGAGGTGTCCACATGGCATGGCACAGGAGACTCTCGTAGAGACTTGCAGACACAACTTACTGATCGATGTTTTGGTCAAAATGGGTTCGGTTGAATCCAAATCTTTTAAAGACCTACTCAAGCAAGGTGAGCAGGCCGAAGACATACTCCGACGCCTCGAGGAGCAGCAATCTACGAGAAGGGTAACCTCGAACAAACCTACATCTCATTTCCCCCATTCCAGAGGGAAAGACATAATGGCAGTGGAAAACACATCCAAGCCAAAACAAAGGCCAGCTAAAAGCAACACATCGGGCCCACCCAGGCCACAAAAACAGTATTCATTTAAGGATGAACATACTGTTACCATGTTCAATTTGCTCACTAAGCGCAACATGCTCAAGTTGCCAGAGAGCAAGAGGGCTAAAGAGGTTGGGAAGATTAATGATCCGAACTACTGCTTATACCATCAGATCGTAGGTCACCCAACTAAAAATTGTTTTATTTTAAAAGACAAAATTCAGGTATTGATTGATGCTGGAGCAGTTCAGCTCAAAGCTGAACAAAAAAGAGTGACAGCTAACTCGGCTACATTTATAGTGGATGATCTAGAGGTACCACTTAGGCTCACACCTATTTCAAAAGGTGAGCTCAGGGTGGTTAATTTAGACCCCCATAACCAGCAGAAGAAAGGGTTAGTTCCTTTCACAACAGAGAAACAAGAGGTCTTTTGGGTGCATCCAGACATTCTTGAACATGAACAGTGGACAACCGTCAGGACTAGGAAGAAAACCGAAACAAGAGGGAAGAAGCGCAAGTGCAATGCCGTCTCAGCAACCATTGAGAAGGATGCTGATGACATGCCTCTGTTAACAGATTCTGAATCAGAAGTGATAGCTCTAGCAGTGGAGAATGAACCTGCGCCACTTTCTGGAGCCAGATCCGGGAAACAATATTTGAAGGATCCCACAAACACGGAAGCTGGCTCCTCTAAGCCAACCAAGGAGGCTAATGAGGGAACTACTAAGCAAATTCCCGACAAGGGAAAACAAAAGGAGTTCAGATACAACCGGGCTCTACGGAAAGATGCTCTTGAAGAGCAAAGCTCTTCTTTTCAGTTTGATGTTATGACGCAGTTGGCAAATATACCTGCAAGAATAACTCTGTATGAGTTATTGCGCCTGTCAAAGTCTACAAGAGATGCGCTAAGGGAAGCCCTAGTGGAATCTGAAGCTTTCCTAGCCCACCTCCCAGAAGAGATTGAGGAGGCATGCCCGCACTGCAACTCAGTGTCTAGGCGTGCCTCTTATATCACTTTCACACCAGAGGACATGCAGTTGAAGAATATTAAGCACAACAGGCCTTTGTACTATACAAGGTATATTGGCTCAACGGAAATCGGTCGAATTCAGATTGATCCGGGTTCTGCCTTGAGCATTATGCCGCGGAGGCTTATGCAGTTTCTTGGGATTCCTCCCCACAAACTGACTTCAACTAATACCGTCATTTTTGGCTTCAACGCCAATGGCAGTCATCCTCTGGGTAAGATCAGGCTCAGATGCCAAATCGGAGATCTTAAAAATGAGGTGACCTATTACGTAATCGAAGCAGACACTTCATACAACCTTCTCTTAGGGCGACCATGGATTCATGCCAATATGATCGTCCCATCCACCCTGCACCAATGCATGAAGTACATGGATGGGAGAAGTTCATACTTTGATTGCTGACAAACAACCATTCAAGGGTGTTGAAAACTACTTCGTAGACACCCTTTTGTATGCTTAAAGTGCTGAGGTCGATCCCCCACTACACGATGAATGTGATAGTGGGAATGAAATTGATACTGAGTCAGGGGTGTTTATTGTTAATGAAGGCTTTGAACCTCTTGTAATTAATCTTGATGATTTGGATGTAAATGACACCGCCAGTGATGAAGGCGAGTGGGAAATAAATGAGAATATAAACTTTGCTTATTTGTATGGTGTTCCTACTGATTCTATACCTTCACCTACTAGTACAGATGCAGATAGTCTCTCAGAATTTGAGACTTTAGCAACTATGCACATGCCAATTAGATCATCAATGATGTTACAATCAAACATCGAAAACGTAGATGGGGCGGTGTTCGAAGTACCGGCCCATCGACTGGATCAAAAACCTATTCTTTTTGGAAGAGTTAAATCACATATAGCCTCATCCAGTGATAGTGAGGATGAAGCTCAGGAAGCCCTTCAATTCTATCATTATGGACTAAAGTCATTCCGGATGATGGCAAAAATGGGATATGATTTCATCCATAAACCCGGATTAAATTTTGATAAGGGATGTCGAGATTTGCTTCCCTCATTCGTACCCGAAGGAAAAGAACCGGACTATTATCACAAAACCGGCAGGGGGTTGGGATACGTCACAACACCTGATCCTTCGGATATCGAAGATATGATTTGCCAAAATGTTGAAGATTCTGATTGGGATTCAGATATCAATCTAGGAGTATTATTCAAAGAGATGACGGTAAATATGACATCTGTCGGTCCGACCCCAGATGAAAATGATGAACTGACCCTTATAGAAGATGAAGCATTAGTAAAGCATCTTGATGTCCAATGGAACATGCGCTTTGAGCAACGTGAACCTCCTACTGAGGATATGGTGATCCAAATAAATATGGGTGATGAAACCAATCCTAAACCCATATTTATAAGCGAGAGTTTGTCTCCTAATGAAAGAGACGATCTGGTGACTCTTGTTCGAGAATACATAGATGTCTTTGCCTGGAATTATGAAGACATGCCGGGTTTAGATCCTCAAATTGCTATGCATCGACTTAATATTAAGCCAGATGCGAAACCAGTAAAACAAAAACAGAGAAGATTCCGTCCAGAGTTAATGGAATCAATCGGAGATGAGGTGAAGAAGCTTATAAAATCTGGCTTCATCCGAGAAGAACAACATCCTGATTGGGTAGCGAATATCGTTCCAGTTTCCAAGAAGAATGGAAAAATCCAAATCTACATCGATTTTCGGGATCTCAATGCAGCATGTTCTAAAGATGAATTTCCACTTCCGATAATGGATGTCATGATTGAGAATACCTGCGGGTTCGAAAGAATGTCTTTCATGGATGGATTCTCCAGGTACAATCAAATCAAAATGTGCCCAGAAGATGAGAAACATACTGCCTTCAGGATACCGTTGGCGTGTACTGTTATACGGTCATGCCATTCGGTTTGAAGAATGCAGGTGCAACATATCAGCGTGTTATGAGCACAATTTTTTGCGAGCATCTCCGTAAAACGATAGAGTGTTACGTGGATGACTTGGCTGTCAAGAGTCGCAATAAAGATGATCATCTCCGAGATTTGAAAGCGGTGTTTGACATTATGAGAAAACACGAATTAAAAATGAATCCAACTAAATCCTTTCTCGGTGTCTCTAGTGGAAAATTCCTTGGTTTCGTTGTTACATCCAAGGATATTTATTTAGACCTAGAGAAGGTAAAACCAATTCAAGAGATGCAGCCACCAAAAAATCTTAAAGAACTTCGTGGATTATAAGGGAGACTGGCATATATTCGGAGATTTATTGCCAATTTTTCAGGGCGATGCCAACCTTTCACCAAGTTAATGAAGAAAGGAGTGTCGTTCTTTTGGGATGAAGCTTGTCAACAAGCTTTGAGGATCTCAAGAAGTACCTCATAAAGCCTCCGGTCCTGGTAGCCCCTGTATCAGGGAAACCATTCTTGATATACGTTCGGGCGATGGACCTTTCACTTGGCGCTCTGTTAGCCCAAACTAATGACTCCGGCCACGAACAAGCCATTTACTATCTTAGTAGAACTATGGTAGGCGCCGAACATCGGTACACTCCCGTAGAGAAAGAATGATTGGCCCTTGTATTCGCAGTTCAGAAAATACGACATTACTTAGTAGGGCAAACAATCCATGTGATTTCTCGGGTAAATCCCCTGAGAGTGCTCATGACCAAGCCTGGGTCACTCAATTGCAGGTTAGCTAATTGGTCGATCCTCCTAGCGCAATATGACATGCAATTTATACCACAAAAGGTGATCAAGGGACAAGCGATTGCTGATTTCTTAGCCGAACATCCTGTCCCGCAATCCTCTAAACTTTATGAGGATATTCCAGATGAGATGACAGAAGCCAATATGGTCTCTAAAGAACCAATTTGGCAGCTATTCTTTGATGGAGCGGCTAGAAAGAACTCTGCCGGAGTGGGGGTGGTTTTAATATCTCCACAGAATCATGTGATCCCCCGAGGATACTCACTAACTTAGTCCTATTCTAATAATGTGTCTGAGTACAATGCATTATTAACGGGACTGCGAATTGCCCAACAGCTGGGGGTCCGGCGTTTAGAGGCCTATGGGGATTCCAAACTCATAGTGAATCTAGTAAGAGGAGAATACGAGGTTAAACATGAGTATCTCGTACCTTACCACAAGGCGACAATCAAACTTGTCAACTCATTCAAAGAGTTTTATATTGACTATGTGCCATGACACGAGAATGCATACGCTGATGCCTTGGCTTCCCTCGCCTCAACATTAGCACTCCCTGCTAAGTCAAGCAAAAGTATTGAGGTTGGAAGCCGCGAGCTTCTTTGCCCTGAGGAAATACTCGAGGCAAATGAGGTCCATGTGTCGGGGATGAACTTTGAGCCCAGAGATTGGCGATTCATGTTCGTTGACTTTGCGCTTTACGGGATATTACCCAAAGATTCTAAAGAAGCCGCCAAAGTGAAGAAGGAGGCAGAAAAATTCTATTATAATCCTGAGCTTAGTATCTTGTACAGGAAAATGCCAAGTGGAGTTTTACTTCGCTGTTTATCACAACAAGAAGCACAAGAAGTGCTTAAAGAAGCACATGACGGAGTCTGTGGTGCTCACCAACCGGGACCTAAATTAGGAGACCGGATAAAAAGAATGGGTTACTACTGGCCAACAATGATGTCAAATGTCATGGCATATGCGAAGAAATGTCATGCGTGCCAGGTACATGCAAACTACATACACCAGGCCGCAGAGTACCTACATCCAACCACGATTACGTGGCTATTCAAGATGTGGGGAATGGATATCATTGGACCCATCACTCCACCATCTTCTCGTGGACATCGGTTTATACTAGTTATAACCGATTACTTTTCAAAATGGGCAGAGGCTGTCCCTTTGAGAGAAGTAAAAACAAACGATGTAGTCAATTTCATCAAACACCACAACATCTATCGCTTTGGTATTCCTAGACGGATCATCAGTGACAATGGCCCTCAGTTCACTAGCAAGGCCTATACTAAATTCTGTGATAAGTTCATAATACAGAATATATTTTCATCTCCATACAACCTTGCTGCGTATGGTCAAGCTGAAGCATTCAACAAGACCATTGTGAAGCTCTTGCAGAAATTCGTCACTACAACTCAGCGCGATTGGGATGAGAAATTGGGAGCTTGTCTATGGGCTTATCGCACAATGGTTAGGACACCGACAAAGAGTACACCATTTTCTTTGGTGTATGGTTGCGAAGCCGTACTACCTCTGGAAATTCAAATTCCTTCTCTTCGAGTGGCATTAGCTACAAGAATGACCACTGAGAAAAGACATAGCCAACGACTTCGGAAATTGGAAGCATTGGATGAAAAATGCTTAAAGGCTCAACAACAAATAGAGTTTTACCAAGCGCGAATATCCCGAGCCTTCAACAAGAAAGTGAAGGAACGAAATTTCAAAGTAGGTGACTTGGTCTTAGCGGTCAGACGTCCTATGATTCTGACGCACAAGACTAAGAGCAGATTTCAGCCAAAATGGGAGGGCCCATTTGTAGTAGAAACGGTCTACTCAAATGGAGCATACCGGTTGATTACTCAACATGGTGATCGGATGATGATGTCAATTAATAGAAAATTTCTAAAAAAATATTATTCTTAAAAAAAATAAATTCATCCGACCTCTCTTTCGTTACAATAAGAGAAGAAATTCTTACTCACCTCTAGCACAAAGTTCCACACCTTAACTTATGGTCTGAAATGAAAATGGATCCTATGTCTCTATGACTAAGGATGGAGGAAACGTTTGACATGTAAGCCCAAACGAAATCCTCTCCAACCCTATCATGCTGGGGGTAAGAGCATGAATTGCCTGATACCATCAAGGTAACTGGAAGAGAACAAAATTCTCGCAAACCCATCATGCTGGGGGTAAAAGCATGGATTGCCCAAAACTGCAAAGGCAAAGGGAAGAAGGAATGTTTGACATCTAAGCCCAAACAAAATTTTCGATAACTCACCATGCTAAGGAGAATAGTATGGCTACCCAACTCAAACGGTAGTTGGTAAAGGTAAATCAAACCCGTTGATAGCTGGGGATTTGCTAAAAATCCTATGACAAATGTGTCACAATAATATCCTTATTTGAATATAAGGACACATCATTGCCCAAAGCTGCTAAGGCAAAGGGAAGAAAGAACGTTTGGCATCTAAGCCCAAACAAAACCTTCGATAACTCACCATACTGAGAGGAATAGCATGGCTAGCCCAACTCAAACGGTAGTTGATAAAGTCAAATCAAACCCATTGATAGCTGGGAGTTTGCTAAAAACCTTACATCAGATCAATTCCTTGTCAAGTTAAGATTTCACCTCTGACAAAAAGATAAGACTCACACTTCTTCAAGTCCAATGTTACAACCTCTGATGAACCTGTTTTTAATATCGTTAAGTTAAAATTCACCTCTGACGACAATCATTTTCCCTATCAAGTTAAACAGTTACCTCTGATAGTTAGATTTTTAGACCAAACACGTTAACAATCACCTTTGTTTAGTTAGCTCATTCATTCCTATCACGACCAGATCCTCTGAATAGTTTGAGCTCCCAGACATGTTTAATAATACCTTTGTTTTTTCCTAATCCGTCATACTAGACGTCACTGAATGGTTAGGATCCTATAAGCACGTTAACATTATACCTCTGCTTGTCATCCTATAAACACATTAACATTATACCTCTGCTTGTCATCCTATAAACACGTTAACATCATACATCTGCCTATCGTTTGTAAATCCTAATAGGTCGCACTATATGCCACTGGACAGTTAGGATTAAATTCATGTGAAAACTCTTACGATCACGTCATGAGCCTCTGAATAGTTTGGGTCACTATCCATGAAGTATATAAAATACATATATTTATACGTATGTAATAAAATAAGAATAAATAGATAAATGATACTAATTTTTATTAAAGAAATAATAATAATAATGATACAGTAGCACACAGCAAAGTCTTTTTTTGTATTATTACAAATAACCAATAAGTAATAATAATAATTACTTCTGAGACAAAACCTTTAAAACATCTTCTACCTCTTGCAGCCTATGGTGGAGGCTCTCCCTTGTTGTTTCTAGAGCTCTCCTTTGCAAGTCCATTTCATCCATGGGAGGTTGTTGTCCAGCCTGAATCTTAAATTCTTCCAACTCCCTGATGTCGACGACGACATCATGCTCGGTCTGTTCATTTTGCCGTGAAATCTCGGATGCCTTTTCAGAAAAAGCTCAAATTTCAAGTTCAAGATTAGTAATCGAAGCTTGAGCTTTAGCAATGATCTCCTGCTCACGGCTTATTGAGTTACGGTGGTGTTCGATATTATTCTCAATCTGGGCTAGGTCCCGAGATAACTTCTCTGAAGAACCTTGTGGAGTCCCGCAACTAGTTGGGCCCGATGCTCTATATTCCGCTGCAGTTCGGCGTGGAAAGCCAAGTGTTGTGCTCGTAAGCGAGCCACTTCTTAGTTTGTCAGCTCGGCAAGGTTGGCATGGCGTAGATTGTTGAGCAATGACAACTGGACCTCCAGCTCGTCCCATCGAGCCTTATAAGGAGCTGCCCGCTGCGGTCCTCCAATCCTGGTGATATGGTCTAAGTGACTCACCATGAGAGGATGGACCCTCTCCAGAGAATCCTCTCCGTTGAGGATCTCCTCAATGCATCCATGAAAGAGTTCGAGGAAGAGTTCAATATTGCGGTTAATAATTCTCTCACTAAAACTAGAAACTGAACTCTGTTTCGAATGTGTTGAAACTGCAGGAGAAGGATGTATGAATGCTGGAATGACAGCAGGAGGTGCTGATGTCATATGTGATACTGATGATGGAATAGCCGCCGCCTCCAATGAATTAGTCACAACTCTTACTGGAGTTGTCACTACCTCTGTTGTCAAGACCGCTGACGCTAGTGGCATGGCCGCTGCGCCAAACGTTGACCCCAATGCGACGGAACGTGATGAAACCATGCGTGTTTGCGAAGAAAAGTTTTCTGTGCTCACAGGCTTTACTAAAGCCTCCGAAGAAGATATTAAAGATGCATTAACATCACCTACATCTGATATAAATAGAATGGTCAGGTATTATCATCAAAAGATTTTTGCAACATGAAGAAAAGTGTGTAAATACCTGCTGGAAGAATTGCATCGTTGGCAGTTATGGGAGCAGAACCAGATCCCTCAGGTTTATCCACTTTTGAAGCCTCTAGGGATAAGTGGGAGATTTTATCCATGTTTGGTTGGGAAAACTAATCACTGTCGAACTCTCCATCAGAACCTAGACCATCAAAGTCACAAATTGCCCCACTTACACCAGAATAATCCACTAAATCCAAAGAATCTGATTTAGCGGTCGGGGAGGCGTGAGTCATTGGATCTCCGCCACCTGAAATACGAATGAATATGTACTAAAAAAATGAGGGATGGAAAAGGAGGAGTAAAATCCAATTCTTAAAGAGAAATGCTCACCTGAAGGAACAAGTCTTGGTATTGGGCTAGGCAAAGCGGTTTCACTGGGAGATGATGGAAAGTCATCTAGTGCAGTATCTCCCAATGCAGTACCCGTCAGCTCTATGACTCATGTATCCCTGATGGTTGATCTGCCCCTGTCAAAATTTGCAATTTCAAGGGATGGACTTGCAGTAGCAGATGTCTTAAGTGTAGAGAAAACTGCAAAGCCATACATCCTAACAGTCTCGTTAGACGAGATTATTGACGGTGTTACGTTAGAAAATACCGGAGAAGTTGTAGCAGGCGGAAGTCCTCCTGACCCAAACGCCGAAGTGATAACAGGAAAGTCATTTATAGATGGGATGATTGGTGAGACTATAGAAGTCGTGGTCGGAGGACCTGAATGACTTGTAGTTGGCAGATCTGAATGACTCATGGTCGGCAGATCTGAATGACTTACAGTTCGTCCAAAGACCGAATTATCAACTCGAGCCTGAAACTTCTTCTTCTTTTGAGGGACCTTGACTCCTCTAGGGTTTGAACGCTTCAATGCGGATTTGTCTCCAAGAGAAGAGGCTGGAGTAGAAGTATCATCATGTCTATCCCCATCGTTGTTATCAGAACTAAGAGAGGTGCTTATGGACTGGAATTCACGCGTCAGGCCTTTTTTTCGAGGATCTATATGACGCCTCAATATGCTTTAAAAAGGAATGATTCACCTAATAGTCACCAGGGATAATATCTGCAAGATGGTACCAATTGCAGAATCCCATTGACGCAAAAAGAGATGGTGATTGGCTTGGAAGGGTAAATGATGCTTTTGTACCTCCCGCCGCAAAATGATACCATCCTCGCGCACCCTCGAAAAGATTTCCCTCATGACGGAGATAAGAGTTTGGGTTGCCAACATATACTGATCATACCCGAACTGACGCGCGAAACGACTTGGTGTATAGGGCTCCATAAAACAAATTCGACCTTGTCGAAAAATCAAATGACTTGGTCGGATATTGATAAGCCACCAGAAGTAACCCGATGGCAAGGTTGTATAGCCATCATTTCCAGGACTATCTTCAAGTTGGCTGCTATAACCTCCTCCGAAAAACTTTGGAAAACAGCGGTAAATATGATAGTTTTGGTGTCGCTCAAGGATTTGTCGGATCTTAGCCATGTACTTTCCATTCCAGGAGTAGTTTTCGAAGTGCTGCACATGAGGAGTGGCATGATCAATGAGTCCTGAAGGGGAAGTCATTAGCTCGGGACAGTGCAACACGAGCCAGGTCATCAAATATGTGAATGGCAGGTCAATACGCGGATTAGGCGTTTTGAAGATAGTGTTACCATCCTTATCTTCCACCTGCTGGACTTTGCAAAATTGAGTAATTATATCTCTCAAGCCACGTTGCAGACTACAAACCATAGCTGGTAATAATCCCAGAGGCTGGCCGAACGCTAGTAAGACTGCAGGGTAAATAACTTCAACGGTGACAGTTTCGCGATATAAGGTAGGTACTACACAGCGCTTCAACCACAACATGAGATATCCGGCAAAAATAACATTGTCCGATATAGGGGAAGCTACCTAGTAGTGATAATTTTCAAAAACGGTCTGAGGTTTAAACCCATCTTCATCAGATTCTGCTGTATATGTGGTTGCGAAGCAGGCACCAATCCTTTCATTGATAGTATCCATATCGCAAGCAGCCCGTATCTAGATTCTACGCTCATTTCCTTCAAAATTTTGGAATAGATATTCAGCCCATACCTTATGTCGCACCCTTTGATTTCGGACCTGGCGCGCCCCTTGATTTCGTAGCTTGGAGATATCGGTGCAAATGTTATAGTGACACATCAGCTCTCAGTAAGTTGAGTATGCATTGGGAATAGCCTTGAGGCGGAGTAGTTCTTTCATATTTGGAACATACTCCTCATAAGGGGTTTCGCCTATGGATAATACTAAAATTTCATGCATCTTATGAAATGCGAATCCCAATTCTCCAACAGGGGTGAAGAAAGTATTGGTCTCCGGATTATACATCTCCAGTATACAGAAGAAGTGAGGGGATCTATGTGGAAGACCAAACTGTATATTACGCACCGCATGATAGAGGCCAAGCCTCTCTAAACGTGTTTTGAAATTCACTAGAATGAAATGGGTCATCCGAGACCACCATAATCGTGAAGTGGAGTGAATCCATCCAGGAGTGCGGAAATCATGAGCTGGGAATTGACCATTGGCATCCGCAAAATGGTTAATAAATGTGTCTGCTCGCTTCGGATGCTCTCCAATAGGTAGGTCTTTGCCGAATCTATCAGGCAATAGACCTGTAACATATTTTGCTGGGCCGTCTACAAATGGGTCGTTTTTGTTAAATCTCCCTGTCGCAACGCCATGACTACTGCGGGTGATTGGCCAAGACATCACATGTGGATACGAAGTCCGCTGCAGATATGATAAGGAATAGCTACGCTCCAAGTCTGGGATAAACATGTATCGACCTCCAGCATTGTTCAACCACTTAGTGGTGTCCCATAAGTTTTCGTCTGGTTGGTTGACGACATCCCCAAAAAGAAATTGCAGCTTCTTCAAAATCTGTCAATTTGCGCCCTCAAAGACGGAATCAGTGATTAACTCACGAGTTTTGAGTGGGTTGCAGCTAATAATTTTCTGCCGTCGATCCGCACTACTCCGTTCCTCCACTAAAGGGATGTAACCGTCAAATTCAAAGTGAGATTGATTATTTGGACTGTCCGAAAATCCGAAGTAATGATTCTTGGATAAAGGATCTGTTGAATAAGGAACTGTAAGAGAGAAAATAAAAATTTAGTCCAAATTTTCACTTAAAAAAAAAATGGCAGCATGGACACCCGCAGGGTAGGCACCCTCAGGTGCCGCCTGCGGGTGGGCACCCGCAGGTGCCGCCGGCGGGTGGGCACCTGCGGTGCCGCCCCCGGGTAGACACCCGCGGTGCCAGCTTCCGTGCAACCCTCCGCGCCATATAATGCCATATTATGGTGATGGGCAGCATAATGCCATTTGCAAATTCATGTTTAAATTAACAACGAAATCTCTTTCGTAATAATCGCAAAAGCGATTTTAAAGTAAACGGATGACCGCTTGTTTACCTGATATCAGGGAAGAAAGATCAACACAGGCAGTGATGCCCGCGTGTCGATCCTCATAAGAGGAGAGATCAACACCGGCGATGACGCCCGCGTGTCGATCCTCAAGATTTAAATCATGTGGGTGCGAAGTGCTTGAAAAAGCCGTTAGATTGAGTAAGGAGAAAGTAATCTCTCTGAGTAAGAGCACATGAGATTTTCTGAATATGAGAAGAAGAAGTGGAGATCTATGGGTATTTATAGTGAATTACCTGGAGTTCAAATAGGAAAATGAATCAAAATTATGACCAAAATTAAAGTTTGGTTAAAATATTTATCAGAGTCCAAATAGGATTTGAGTATTTATTTAAATTCCTTTTCCTATTCTAATCCTTATTCCTATCCAAATTAAAATCTGAATATCCAGGTAATCCCAGTTAAAAGGAAAGAGTCCAAAGTATTTTGAAATTCATTAAATATTAATTATAAAATTTCAAAAACTTTGGAGGGGGTTATGTAGACACTAAAAAACTAAAATAAATAATAATAATAATAAAATATAAAATAAAATATATTGCGAAAACCACCGCGGGAGAGCTCCCGCGGGTGCCAACCTGCGGGAGAACTCCCGCGGGATGGCACCCGCGGGACTCTCCCACGGGTGCCATCCCGCGGGATCGCTCCCGCGGGTTGGCACCCGCAGGAGCCTTCCCGCGCCACCCGCGGGAGCGATCCCGCAGGTGCCAACCCGCGGGTTGTTTTCCGTTTCCGTTTACTTATTTTGCTGATATCTCGTGATCCGATTTTTTAGGGCGGATTCGATCCGGATTTCAAACTTCCTCAGTCTATAAAATATAGGGAATCAATCAATATTCCCGTTCTTATTATTCCTCAATTTCTTTTGTAATCTCAATTCTCGTTGTAATCAAACAATCTTACAATGGAAGGAAATGTGCAATTTTTGAGCAAAAACAAAACTTATCAACCAATTTTCTCAATCCGCTTTGAATACTGCAAACCATCACGGGCAGTAAACTGAGCTGCCGACCAAACTCGAGCAAGACGGCCGGGTATATCGCCCTGATGGGTATAGTATCCTGTGAGGGAATCATGCATTTCTTGAACTAGAGCATCAAATAACCTGCCAGAAAGGCTGGATCAGATAGAGGTTGAAGAGTTTGGTAATGGAAGTTTTCAATGGACGTTCCAGCCTTGAAGACGTCCTCGTTAGATTTGGCGATATAAGCATCTGTCCCGAAATTGGCAATTTTTCTCTCGACTTCCTTTTCAGAAACCGGAGGGAGACGGGTAAAATTGGGTCTATTCTTTGGAAAATCAGGGAGAAGATATTGCAGCCACTTCTTTTGCTTTACATTGCCGGTGCCAGACATATGAGTACAAATATGATAGTGGCAAAGCAATTCCGAATAAGTGTCATAGACCATAGGGTCGTCTTCAACAAATGAAGCTTTTCTCCGGTAGGGACATACTCTTCATATGTGATGTCTCCCATATGTAACCCCGAGATTTCGTACATCTCATGCAGGGCAAAACCCAATTCGCCACGGGAGAGAAAACTGTACAAGTATCAGGATTGTACAATTCTAACAAAGAAAAGAAATGGAATCGACTAGTAGGAATGCCATGCTGAACCGCCCAATAGCACGATAAAGACTTGCATGCTGGAGCTGATCTCTGAAAGCCTTAATAAAGAACTCAGTCAAAATTTCCCACTCTCTTTTCGAAGAGCAGTGGACCCATCCAGGAGGATGAAAGTCTTGAACTGGAAACTCCCCTTGCACATTGACAAACCGGTGCAAGAAAGTCTGGGCGACTATGGCTGTTTCACCTATAGGAAGGTTCTGTTTGGAAGACCCTGGGAACAACCCACAAAAATGCTTTCCAGTAGAATGAGGAAAAGCACCTTGTGCATTGAATGCTCCCAGCAAGACACCATCTTGCGGCCTATTTAAATGTCAGTCCATTTGTCTAGGAATGGAGAGAGATTGAAAAAATAGAAACGGGTAAGATCTCTTCATGTTGGAAAGAAACATGTTACGGCCGTTAACTTGGCGAAGCCATTTGAAATCCCCATCATCCAAACTATCGTCGGGTATCAAGAAGTGATCCCTGAATAAGAAGGCAGGCTTGTTCAACAGAACTCGGTTATTTCCTTCAAAAGGAGCAGTGGTCATCAGCTCTCGCAATATCGGGCGAGTAGAATTAACAATTTTTCTTTCCCTTTCTCGGTCACTGGAGGCAGTGCAACCTGGAAAGATCTGGCAACCTAAACCCCTTCTTCATGTCATAGTCGCCTGAATAACCAAAGTAATGGTCTTTCGGCCAGGGGTTTAAGCGTAATCAACTGCGAAGAAAATTTTGGGATTAAAACAAAAAATAACTTTCTAGAAAAAGAACTGCTTTATAGTGTATGACAAGAAAATTACTTCCAATCAAGGGTTCCTACCGAACCACTATGGAGCTAGAAGTTGTCTAAAGGTCTCTACGACCGCTTGCAGAAGCATTAGAGGAAGAAACTTTCTTCGGGATTTTTTACAGATTAAGAAAATCTTTTGCAAGAAAAAATGGAGGGTAAGGTAGACTGAAAATGAAGAGCCTTAAAACGCTTGAGAGGAATTTGGAGTTCAAATTTCTTAGAAAAAAAAAATTAGAAATCGAGATTATATAACAAATGATTTGACAGCCTAGATCTTCAGATAGACGTGATATCTGGCTCAAATCTCGTGAGTACCTTTTCATTTAATGCGGCTCAGAGAACATCTCAATCTCTACGCCGTTTAAAATAACCGCTTTCCGGATTTTCTGTAATAAAAAGGAAGTTTGCGACCCTAATACAGAGTCATGTTCTCCTTCAAAATGGAAGTTCGCAACTCTAATACAGAGTCGTATTCTCCTTCAAAAAGGGAACTTCGCGAACCTAATACAGAATCGTATTCTCCTTAAAAAAGCAAAGTTCGCGATCCTAATACAGAGTCGTATTTTCCTTCAAAAAGGGAAGTTCACAACCCTAATACAGAGTCATATTCTCCTTCAAAATGGAAGTTCGCGACCCTAATACAGAGTCTTGTTCTCCTTCAAAAACATAAAGTTCGTGACACTAATGCAGAGTCGTGCTCTCTTTGAAATAAAAATTCACGGCACTAATATAGAGTCGTATTCCTTTCAAAATGGAAGTTCGGAACACTAAGACAGAATCATGCTACCTTCAATTGTAATTCTAATACAGAATCACACTTTTGGAGGTGTAGAAGTTTGAGATTCTAATATAGAATCTTGCTTCACATTGAAGGAGAATGTTACATCCAAAGTATTCCAAAACACCTTCCAGGATCATGAGAGTTTTGAAAATTTTGGAGGGGGTTTTGTCGGCGAAAAATTTTGGAATCATCCGTCAGAACAAGGAAGATCCACGAATTTAGGGTTTGAGGTCTGCAACTCAGCAGATCCGCGAATCTAAAATCCGTGGTTCGCGACCCAATTATAACAGAGCAGATCTACGAATCTAAAGTTTGAGATTCGCGATGCTATTTATAACTTCCGGGGAGGGGTTTAATACTAAATCGTCCTACCCGAATAAAGGAAGTTGCCACCTCGGATTGTGGAGTTAACTGCTGAATGAGTATGATGGCACTATTCAGATCATGGAGGTAACTACCGAAGGAATATGACGGTATCACTCGAGTAGTGGAGCTAACTGCTGGGCGAATAAGACGGGGACGCTGCCTTGAAACCCCTATAAAAAGCAAAAAATAGGAAAAAGAGGGGATCGATCATCTTCTTCTCAAACTATCTTTTGTGATCGGAAGTGCAGAGCCTTTTTGCCAATTGAAAGAGTTTATGCATAGTGTCAACGGAGAGAAAGATCGTCCTCCACAACTACCTCAGAACCCAGTCTTATACAAAGAGGAATTTGATTTTTCCTCATTTCTGTAAACGGAAAATCGTTGAAATTGTAATCCTTTATTGAAATAGCTAAGTAGAGAATTATTTACGATTTTATAGCGAACAACCTAATTAATACAAGTCTACGCTGTAGGTAAAAAAAAAAAATCCTAGAATAAACGTATTTAATGCGATATCAACTAATCAATAAAATTGATAATTGGAAAAGATTTCTTATATAGATGAAAGGTTGATTACATAAAAGGGTATACTATTTTTTTTTGTTTATAACAAAAGAAGAAAAGAATATACTAACAAGAACTAGTAATTCCAAGGCATAGCTCATCCCTCACTGTCATTCGACATGTTGATGAAATATGAATTCTCGGTTCAAGCAAGTTCTCCTTCCTCATTTCCATTACAGACGATTTAGAATCGAGGATATTAAATTTAACAAATAAAATACAAAGACAAGAAGTTGTACTAATATAGTACTAGAGATCAAATGGTCGTGGGCGTGAGATGTTTGTGTTGTCCTGATTTCCAAAATGAGAAAACATGAACAACATAGAAGTTTGCACAAGTAAAAATATATAATAATCATGATTAATGGTTTATGTCAACGTCCAAAGTTAGATTAGCGTAACTATATAAATAGATAAGTGGTGACAGGGAAAAATTGATGAGGGGCCACATCTGTCAAATCTTAAGGAATCTAAATAGAAATAAAGTGGATGTAGATCTTAAATTTAATCAAATCCAAATTAAATCTAATCTAATCAAACTAGAAATCTTAGAGATTCTGCCAAATCTTTCCTTGGTCAAATCAAGACTAAATTCATTGAATCAAATCAGATTAGATTAAATTAAATATTTGATAAAGATTGCAGCATATTTACATCCCTATCTACAGGACAGGTGCTCCACCCAATTTATGCATATAAATAAACGTCATGAGGCACTATGAAAGTCACCTTTGGGGAGACCCAAGGTTAACTAGTTGATGCTTCTCGAATACGTGTCGATCATCTAGCCTAATTGTGCCTAGATGCGTTCATATAAACTAGTAAATTGGCTGTCGACAAGCAGCGCAAAAAATTAGTAAACTGGCCGTCGCTATATTGCTCCCATCAATGTCGGATAGTCAACGGAGTACGAGGTCTACGCCTCATAGCCACATGAAAGTCCACTACTTTTGTATAAAAAGAGGTGAAACTATAAATCTCTCTTATTGTTTTCTATTCATTATAATTTTGAGATTATTGTAATCGTTGAAGATTATTGTAATATGTGACAATGAAGAGAATCTAAAATTTTACCGAAAACAACCTAGCGACCATAGTGGGAGAAATCTCCTATACAGAAGAGGAGATGGTGGTCAAATCCGACTTCAATAAAATTAGAGAAATGATGGTGAAGTTAGTGATCGAGCTCGAGGTTGACCCAAAATGTTCAAAATCACCTGCACAAAAAGATGACCTAATAGTTTTGGATGACAAGAAAGCATTGATCCATCAACAGCCACTTGGATTTTTAAACTCTGATCCATTGAAACAAATAGTGTCCCTTCCAATATTTAGGGAATTTGCCATGATCGACACCAAAGGAGAACCTATTACGGCACAAAGACGGACCCGAATCCGCAGCCAGAATTGGAGAGCGCGCCGTAGGGCACTCAGAACCCGTTTTGCATGCCAGGCTCAAAATCAGCCTAGTACAAAGTAAGGAGGATGTCAGGCTCAAAATCAGTTTAGCACAAATTAAAAAATATGTCAGGTTCAAAATAAGCCTAGCACAAGTCAAGAAGGATGTCAGGCTTAAAATCAGCCTAGCATAAAGTAAGGAGGATGCCAGACTCAAAATCAGCCTAGCACCAATTAGCTTGGGAAAAGGCAACGTGGCAAGAATCAACCTAGCACTCCTCAGCTTGGCCAGCCTATCACTCCTCAACTTGGCCAGCCTAGCACATCTCAACTTGATCAGCCCAGCACTTCTCAGCCTGGCCAGCCCAGCACTTCTTAGCACTCCTCAGCATGGCCAGCCTAGCACTTCTCAGCCTAACACATATCAGCCTAGTACGAACAAAACTAGACGCCAACCTAGCATAACTAAAATTGAAAATTAAATTAAATCTAAGTCAGTACGTAAGGCTAGTTCGACTAACTCAGTGTGCGAGATTAGATCAGTATGCCAGGCTCATTAACCATGTGAGGATCGTCTAGTACGCGAGGCTAGAATTAAGCCTCAGCCTCGCATAAGAACAGAAGAATGCAAGGCTACCCAATAGTTTCATGTAAGACATCTCAAAACTAATGTTGAATTTCGAACCAAACTGGGGGTTGACAAATATAACTTCTATAATTTCTCGGATCCATCTGTCTGAACAAATGGACATCATTCAAGAAGTAGACTCTGTCCCCAAAAGATGTTTATGTCAGCACCACCTGAAGAAACTCCGGATTTGCGGAGATATTTCACAAACAAAAGAAGGGTGGCAATGTTCCATCAGTCCTGCTCATGGTTTCTCGACCCTAATTCGGTCACCTCAGTATGTTTTTTGAACACCTCTGCTGAGATTCCATCGGTATGTTTAAAAGTACACATCTGCCGAAACCCCTTAGTAAATTTTCTGAACACCTCAACCAAGTCCCCATGAGTACATTTTCTGAACATCTCTACTCATGGTTTTCCGACCTTAACCCGGTCATCTTAGTATGTTTTCTGAACATCTCTATTGAGATTCTATCGGTATATTTAACAGTACACCTCTGTCGAAACCCCTTGGTACATTTTCTGAATACCTCTATGAAGATTCCATGAGTACGTTTTCTGAACACCTCTACTCATGGTTTTTCGATTCTAATCCGGTCACCTTGGTATATTTTCTGAACACCTTTGTCGAGACCCCATGGGTATGTTTTCTGAACACTTCTATCATGGTTTTTCAACCCTCACCCGGTTATACTCCAACAATCTATTAAACATATACCTATTATGATAAGAAAAAAAATGTGCGGACAGTCCAACGCCCTCGAGGCAAAGGGTAAGAGAAAGTTAAAATTCTCGACCAATTTTATCATACTGGGGTAGAAACAACCCGATGCCGAAAAGGCAAAGGAGAGAGGTATCCCATTAAACATGCCAAGAAATCTTGATATGCTTAACAGTACATCTATGTTAAAGTTCCATGGGACAAAAGAAGCAACAATGTGCAAAATCCATTATCCATTGCAAAACAAAAAGGGAGCTAAAAAGACCAAAATAAATAAAACGAAAAAGACGGATGCCAACAAGAAGATCTATTAAGAAGATCGACCAAAGGATACTCTCAAAGTACTATATCAACAAGTCACCCAAAACTGCTACGTTAATGATCACCTCTGGCAATCATTGATTGAACAGCTCATTGATCAATGAATGGTTCAAGCCCATGACAAAATTAAAAAAAAATCCAAAGTATTTTGAAACTCGTTACAAACTGACAACGGGATTTCGAAAACTTTGGAGGGGATCTTATTGGCGGGAAAAAAATTGAAGAGGGGGCCCACATATGTCAATATCTTAAAGAATCCAAATAGAATTAAAGTAAATAGAGATCTTAGATCTAATAATCTAAATTAAATCTGATCTAATCAAACTGGAAAATTTAGAGATTCTGCCAAATCTTTTCTTGGTTAAATCCAGACCAGATTCATTGAACCAACTCAGATTAGATTAAATCAAATATTTGATAAAAATTGCAGTATATTTCCATCCCTATTTACAAGGTAGGTGCTCAACCCAAGTTATACCTATAAATAGACGTCATGAGACACTATGGAAGTCACCTTTGGGGAGACCCAAGGTCAACTAGTTGACGCCTCTCGAGTACGTGTCGGTCATCTGACCTAATCGTGCTAGACGCGTTCATAAAAACTACTGAATTGGCTGTCGCCATGCTGTGCAAGAAAAATTAGTAAACTGGTCGTCGCTATGCTGCCACCATTAATGTCGGATAGTCAACGGGGTACGAGGTATACGCTCTATAACCACGTGAAGAGTCCACTTCTTTTGTAAAAAGAGAGATAAATTTATAAATCTCTCTTCTTATTTTTTATTCATTGTAATTTTGAGATTATTGTAAGCGTTGAATATTATTGTAATATGTGACAATAAAGAGAATCTAAAATTTCACTAAAAAAAAAAGATATTGCTATTTTCATATATTGTATAAGTACTCGTACATACCGACGACATACTCACACTTATATGGTGCTAAACCATACCATATCTTTTCGTACTGTTAAAATATAAAATAATTTCTCTCAACTCTCATTACAATTTCGGAGTTTTGGTGCAGTGGAAGGGTCTTTCAACATGTACTATCATTCACTTTTCATATTACGAAGTTAGCAACATACATACGATGTCAAGGATACTTATTATTTCACTTGGTTGCTTAGTACCATCTATGTTGCAACAGTAAACTATCCAGCACTTACATTCTCTTTTTCCTATAAGATATATTTCTTATTTATTTTATAGTTTTCCTAACTCTATATCAGCGATGCATGATTTATGTGACCAATTAGGATACCATGATAGAATCTATTCATTATAGTGTACACATCCTTCATCTATAACATTAGATCATTAACAACTTATTATTAAGGTCACACACATATATATATATATATATATATATATATATATATATATATATATATATATATATATATATATATATATATATGCACATGCGCCCATGTATACAAACATGCATACATGTACATGTGCACAGACACACACTCACACACACATGCTCTCTCTCTCAAATTAATATAAGTAACTTAATTGTCCTTTCATTCCATCACTCACCTCTCCCACTTGTCCTTGCATGTGGCTTTGTCAAGTGCTTTTTTTGGGGGTGAAATGTTACATTGTAATTTTTTGTTAATTATATTCATGTTTTCTTAGATTGCTTTGAAAAATTTTCTTGCACTCCAAAAGTTTCTTTTTTCTTTATATAATTTTCACCTCCTTATTCCTTCTAGATTTGTTTTATTCAAGTAAGTTGCTTGCAATATTTTCATCTAAAATCTTCCTTCTTATGGACTTTTTCGTTCATAATATAAATTATGTTCTCTCTCTTTTTGCTATTAGAAATAAAGTTATTGAGCTATTCAATGACAGAAATAAGTAAAATCAGCTGTAATCTATAAAATCTGATCTAGCTATATTTATCTATCTCATTTAGTTAGATATTAAGAAAAATTTGTCATACCAATTAATTAACGTAAGAGAGGAGCCGAACCCGACAATTGGAAAATAAATTTTTGCATGCAATTTACTATTATTTTTCATAAAGGAGGATTCCCAATTTTCCGTTGATAGTCTATGATGATGATTAAGGTGGCCATATGATCTAGAATGGGAATAAAGCATGACACATTGACACAACCTTTTTGCTCTCTCTCTCTCTCTCTCTGCGGGCGCGCGCATCTGTCTTGTCATTTGCCCATCTCCCCAAACCTTCAAACTCAAATGATGCCCTACTTTGAAAAGAATGCATGGCTTTTCCCCAAGATTTTCAAGTGTATCCACGTGCATTCATGCAGACCCTAACGTGGGCAACCGACCCAAGAGAAATCGATGTAGTTCCACCCCAGCTCAACCTTTAAGACGCTCCCTCCTGTTGGATCCCCACCAAGCATGAAAAAGGTGCACTTCCCAGAACATGTAAGGGAAATTACCAAAAAAAAAAAAAAAAAACTGTTAACTATCTAGGTTTTAAATAAATCACACGTGTTTTCTTAAAATGATGAGAAAATAGGTCTATTTATGATTTCAATTCAAAATATCTCTTGTAATTTAAAAAGAAAAGTTGTCCATGTATGATTGAGGTTAACTCTTACCAAGCAGCAAAATTAATATTGCTAGAGTTGAATGCTTAGGATCATACTTGACACATGCACTTAAAAGAAAATCATGCATTTTGCTCCTTCCTTTGGAATTCAGAATCTAGACCAATTACTAACATGGTTCCAACTTTTCTTTTTCTATAATACCTTCTAAAAGTTTTGACCTTTGAGTTGATTTTTCCTCGCCAAGCAAGGCCCAAGACCTTAATCCATGAATCATTTGTCAAATCTTAAACAGAATGAGTCGTTTTTACAATTAATCATCTGCATTCCATTTTAGAATTACGTTCCATTTAGTTAAATTTAGCATGATACATGAGAAATAAAAAAAAAAAAAAAAGTTTAACCAGTTGGAATTTGCCTTGCATCATAGAAGAACTTATTGTAAATTCATAAAATAGTACATCATTTTCTCTTCTGAAGAGGAAGAAGAGCTCTCTGAGGATTACTATTCAATTATTTTTTTTATAACAAAATGCATGGTTATGTAAGGGCTTTTTCTTTATTTACTATATGATTGTAGACCACTTAAAGGTTTATACCCTTAAAGTATTGATCATAGTACCTTTTACCAGTCCTCTCCTTGAGCTGGTGATCAGATGAACATGTGTGGGAACACACTTTAGCTGTTCACATTCCCCAAGCATCCCCAGCCCATTACTGCACCACATTCCCTAAGCCTGTTTCCCTCCCTTCTTCCACCCTTTTTTTGCTTTCACATTCCTTGTACATTGTGAAGGTAAATAAAAAAAAAAATGAAATTTTCAAGTGGGAATAGTTTTTATATACTTGCTTGTTTGGCTGGGTATGGGCTAGGGATTGTGCTTCAATCATGAACTTGTTGGGATTTGAATCTCACTCGACATGGAGCTTGGCTTGTGGGGTTGGCTACTAACATCTATGCATTCCTCTGGCAACTCCCATTTTTGTCTTTTCATACTTTTAGCTGTCAGGCCAAAGGGTTAAGGTTAGGGTTAGGGTTAGAGTTAGAGTTAGGGCTTGCATTTAGAATTATCCTAAAGATAGCTATGGTTAAGGCCTTGTTAAAGCAGTCTCACTTTTTATTGCTAGTCATGTGGCTTAGATTACATTCTAATGAAGTTATATATATATATATATATATATATATATATATATATATATATATATATATATATATATATATATATATATATATACTCGATCGTATCAAGTCAAGTCACGAACCTGTTCTTCATTAGAAAATTAAGAATGGTTGATAACATTTAACTTGAAAGAGGAGAATGAGTGAGGATTAAGTCTAGGGTTTGGCCATTGGATTTATCTAAAATCAAGGCCATGTTTGGAGATTTTCTAACTATATAGTACTACTCTCCATTTACATAGCTATATATTCATGTGCCAATATATATGTCAATGGCAATGGCCTTCCATCCTCTTTCATCCTCTTGTAATTAATTCGATATCCGTTATATAAGCTCTTGGCAAAGAGATTATGTAAATGGTGCGAGATAGGTTTCCATTCCTAGCGGGTTGAGTGGGTAAGGTGCCTATATATATTGAATTTTACATCTTACTCTCTTTGCTAGAAGGATGTCTTGAGACCCTAAAGAAAATAATATACAATTGAGGGTATTTGGTAAGAACATACACCAAATATTAGATTAACTGATATGTTGAATTCTATTAGTCAACTGTTCATATTAGTCAAAAGGCAAAGTTAATTAGTAACACAGTTACTACCTAATTATGGTCCTAAATGTATTGGTCTTATCTGATGGTGGAGAGATGAGGTTTCACTTTCTTCTCAATGCAACAAATACGGTGCAATACCATATATTATGTTAGGAGGAAGGTTATTAGTAAGTATTGTTGGGTTTGTGTCTCGCATCCATAGAGTATTCAGATGTGATTAAGGATCACAGAGAGTTCCAGTTGGACTTGGGTTAGAAGACCAGAGCCAGAGTTCTAATTGGATTGGAATAACAATTAGATGGTAATAGTGTTATTCTAATATATATATATATATATATATATATATATATATATATATATATATATATATATATATATATATATATATATATATATATATATATATATATATATATTGTATGTAATACAAGAGACGAGACTAATTGACTGAGAGAGATACTTCTATTATTATGAGAGATGCAAGAGATAGAGAGATATTTGGATCTCTTATTGTGACCTACTTTTTTCATAGTGGACATTTCTCTTATTGCTCTCGTGAACGTAGGTTGAATTTGGTCGGTCGAACCACGTTAATTCTTGTGTTTTTCTTATATTGTATTATTTCCTTCGTCTCTGTGATCTCGACGGGGATTCGATCCCCAACAAGTATTGTTAAGTATTGTTAAGAGTATAAAAAAAATCCATCTCCAGTGCTATTACCGTGGATAAAGTGACGTTGTGTTTAGCAAATTATATATATTTTCAATTCTAATTTCTTGCATAGCGTTTGATTGCTCGACAACGAGAGGGGATACCCACTTCGTTCGATTTTGAGAAGCAGACCAAAGAGTAAGTTAATTTATTGACGAAATTATTCTTGATATTATCGGGGAACCGTATACCTTTGATGCTTTTATTACTCCCACATCAATTAAATAGCTTCTCATGTGCGTGTTGTAGCTAAAGAATCTTTTGGCTAATCAATAACTTAATCAAATTTTATTTATAACTTAGATTTAATTATGACAAAAGCGATTATGAGTGGCTACGTTACATAGTATCCGTTATCATTCTTGAAAAGAGATTATAGTTTCCAATAAAGAAGTGACCACCTCACACCTATGAATTATGATCACTCTTACCTAGATAATTGAACTAGGGCTTTTCTTTTCTCACCGTGAGGTTAGTTATGGCTATGACTGGTTAAATTATATTTTAGATTTTTGTTAATCCAATTGCTTATGTGTCTTTACCGTAGTACTAAGCAATTAGCCAGGCATGTGCTACGCTATAGCTAGAGATTTAATTAAACTTCTTTGATCATGAGGAGACTAGTATCAGGCTAGAGTTGATAGCAAGTAGGGAACTTGTGAAAACCCTAGAAATGTCGTTAAGAGTGGAAAACCCTTAAATTCCCAATCTCACAGGGTAGCTCTAACTAAATGCTCAAGCTTGTCTTTTCTGACGTAGCAGTATTCATATAGCTAGAAGGTATTTTATTTATGAATGAAAATGTTTTAGACCCTATAATGGATTTAGTTTAACAAAAAATGAAACATAATCTGGGTATAATTGTCAATGATTTAGCACTTTATGGGAGAACTCAACTGGAGAACTCTTCATGTTCTATTTGGCTTGGTCCAAATTCATTCCGTTGAAATTATCTGAATTTTCAAGTGAGGTAAAACTAATATTCAACTTATTAAAGATCATCGCTGTGATTGAGTAAAAGAATCGATTGCGTATATTTAGATATGTTGCTTTATCAAAAAAAATATTTTTCTTGTGGAGAATAATACCAATTTAGGAGTACATACATTACACACACACACACACACATATATATATATATGAGAAAAATGGAAATGAGCTGACAGCTTACGCAAGTTATCTGAGCTGTAGTTTATTTTCATTATCTCCAATAATCTTTTTAAAAAAATTTCTTTTAGATTATGATCTCGACCCCCTAGGATTTACTCATATCCAATTTCTTGGATTTTAGTTTTGATTTGGTCCTCCATCAAGCTAACACAAAATTAACGGTTTTCAATGAATAAACATTTTGTATGCACTTGATGGAAGGGTAAATAAAATCCAAAATTTATGAAATTTAATCCGAAATAAGTTAAGGAGGTAGAAATAGTGATTGTTAAAAAGTTATAGTTTTGCCGCTAGCTCACGTAACTTTTTCTGAGGTGGCGGCTCACCTATAGTAATCCATATATATATATATATATATCATTGATCATATCACACAATGGTGATTCCTTGCATGTATATACAATATATGGATCATGGACCACATCTATAATGTTCTAAAATATAGAAAAATTATAAATCTAATGTCAAAGCTAAGGTAAGAATGTTAATTAATATGCTTTGGATTGATAATGTATATCAAGTAGAAGTTGGCTTGGATGCACATTGACTCTTGCAAATAATATTTGAGAGACTAAAATAATGATGCGAGTTATATTACATAATTGAAGATATATTTAATAAGATATTCATGCACCATAATTAACCAGTATGAAGGAAGGAAATTCACATCAATTTATGAAGAATCTAAATTATTTTGGGACCAATATTTGATATAAAAAGATTGAGTTTTCACACAAATAATTCAACAACTCATCAGCTCTTGCAATTGAGAAAGAAAAGTTTCCAAATATAGAGCGTCTCGGTTCAAACATGTGATCGTCTCCTGTCACGTATAAGAATTTTACACTCCAATAATCAAAGAAATTACTGAAAACTGATGTTCTCTAGAAATTGATTGTCAATAAGAGAGAAGAATCTTTTAAGAATAGCATGGAATAAAAGATGACATATGAGTATGAGGGAAGCTAGCAATTAAGGACCAGAGGTGTGCCCCCATCATACAATCTCTGCAGTGGTGACAACATCTTTTAGGCTTTTTCGAGTTGATCGGATATGGAAAGGTTGGAGACAAAAGGGTCCCATGTTTGCATCAGCCTTTGAAATTGAGATGGGTGGAGTTGGGGTGATCTTATTCTCTCACTTCATCAAATCTTGAGAAAAATGTAGCTGAAGAAAGGAGCTTTTGGTGACAACGCCACATGGTGCCATGTATGTAGGGTTCGGATCATGTGGGGCATGGAACCAAGCAGACTTGGTTATTATGGTAGCCCAATGAGTTAGTAAAAACTTATTTTGCCATCCTCCTTGGTTGATGCTCTTCTTTTATTGTAGATTTGTTCATTCTTATTATGAGAATTGTTATAAATAGTCTTTCTCAGACCCATTTGAACGCCATAAAAATTTTAAGGTGATTATATAAAGGGAATTTTTGTAAAATTGATTACAGCTTTCAAAGAGGCCCTTTATCTTCACTGTGGAAGTAGCGTAGGTGCTCAAACGTTGCTTTAAGGTAGAAATGGGAGTGTACTCTTATAGTAGTTACTCTTTCTTCTTTTTCTGTTGTAATTTGCATACATAATGACCACTAATTATTTTGTAAAAGGGGGGTGTAGGATGAAAAGCCATGCTTGTAGTATGTTGAGATTTATGACATGAATATTCTTTTTCCAATGGCTTTTTAACATTGGTGTAATCGTCCGTATAACGTATCTTTTGTAATATTTAAACTATTGTGATAACGTAATGTATTTTGAATGACAGTTTTTAAAAGAGTAAATAAAAATATTGTGATAATATTATGTGATTATGAATGACTTAGTTTTACTATTTAAACTATTGCGATAATGTTTTGCGATTTTGAATGACCTAATTTTTAAAAGAGTAGATAAAAATATGAATTATCTTATATATAAATCCAAAATTATTTTAATTTTAAGAATTTATCATATACTTTTTCTAAAGCCCAAGTCTATGTTAGTGGTCCAAAACATTAATAATTTTTTATTTAAAATTGTAAATAACTTTGAGAGAGTTTGATCGTTTAACCTCTTACTTATACACCCAACTAATCCATAATCCCAAACAACTAGGCTATATTGCTATCTTGTTAAATTAATCATTAACTTACTATTTGAAATTTTAATTATTTATTTTCTTTAACTTCCAAACTTTCAACCCTTTCTTTTTCCACAATACAATCCACTTTTAAACCTTTTCTTAAAACTGAAAAATAAATCCTATTATTCTCTTTAATTCTCTCACTACTTTGTTTTCTTTAACTCTCCAAAATTATTTAAACCCAACTTCTCTTCCCAATTTAAACACCACATACTCAAAACACACACACTCTCTCTCTCTATATATATATAGACACACACTAGAGAGTGGAGTTAAATGTAAAGAGCGAATTTGGGGGGAGGGTCACATAAAATTTTTCGTAAAATTCTCACTTTTTTAACTTTTGGGCTGTTGGTCGAGACTCAAAAGTACCTAGTTCTTTTATCTCTTCTTCCTCTATTCTCTCCCATTCCTCTCCATCTCTCCCCATTCCTAGTTTCTCTCTCATAGATCAACTAAATTTTAATTACTCCCTTTCAAAATCAATTTAAATTGAAGCCTTAATATAGTACAATCTTCTAATAGACTCTAGTTTGCTCTTTGATATACTCGAGATTTTTAATGTGCTCTATCAGATCTATCTCCAATTCTGGATATGCATATCCAAGGTCATCATGATGCAATGATAAATTAAATAAAAATAGATTGTAGAGAAAAGTATAATTTTCTGCATATAATCACGATAGAAATTATTTTACAAAAGTTGGTAATATAATTTAAATATAAAATAATTATCAGTTTCCTATGCAAGTTCTACAGGCTAATAAGTCTAATAAAATTTATCATTAATATTTACATATCAAGTATTCTAAATTTAGGAATTCATGATATTGGAAAAGCTAAATGATAGAAAATTAATGTTTCGAATGTTGAGGGATAGTCTAGTAACCACCATATATCCAAGAAGCAGACAAATGCAGTTGTGCAACTTAACATGTGTATACTAAAAACATAATATATATCCATTATTACATTTTTTTCCCAACTCAATATCGTCTATAGTTTATCATAGTTCATTTACAGTCCCAATCAAATTTAAGTGTGATTCAAGTATAGTTAATAGGTTCCATTTGGCAACAATAGTTGCATGCAAACTTTATTGTATATATCATAACACATTAATTCAAGGATTATTTGACCTATGACATCATAAAATCAAGTTGGACAGACCAGAGCAGGGGAGAGAGAGAGAGATTTTCTGCTCTAGTGTGTTACTTAATTAAAAATCATTGACCTTTTCGGCATTTGTCACTAAACTTTTGCCTAGGCATTGATGAAGATAATATCACAATACGGTTGCCATGATCATTAGTATTCATGTGACTTTCCAACATACTATATTTTTAAATTATCTAATTATTCAAGAATTATAATTATCCTTATTTATTCTGGCAAGTACATAAAGATAGGAACAAGAATAATTGAAAGTTCATTATGACTAATAGAATTATTTAAGCATGGAGTCAAACAAGTAATAAATTTACATATTCATAATCTTAAAACACAATCAATCATTAGTTATACAATTTAGCATATATAATGAACGTAATCATTAGTTATACAATTTAGCATATATAATGAACGTAAAAGAAGTCGTCTTTATCCAATGTGTTTTTTTTTTTTCAACTCGAACCACAATCAAATAATAAATTTGCAAGAAAAAACTATTGTTTTAAGTCAATAAATGAATATTATATTTTTTAGAAATTTTTCTAATATTTAAAATCTTAATGGGTATGATGTCCATTTTATTTGGTTTATAAAATGGTTGCCATGGAGTTTTTAAGTTATAGTTTAATAGATAATGGGTGCAAATTATTCCTAAAATCCAATTAAAAAAATCTAAATTGGAGTTCACTACTAATCTCAAGCTAAACGGTTCAAGGGAAAAGGAGAAGATGGTGGTGGGAGATCGACCATGATGGATGGAGTTCTAGCATGTGGTGGTGGTTCCAGCAAGGTGGTTGCTCCCGTGAGATATGAGAATGAGAGACAAAGAGAGAGAGAGAAAGAGAGAGAGAAAGGAAATATGCACGAAGAATTTTTTGCGAGGGAAATAATCCCTATTTATATTAATTGAGCTTTCCTTGAAGATAACGAAAAGCCAATGTATGAAAAATACAAAAGAAAAGCAAAGAATGGATAGTGGTAGATGGAATACTCAATATTATTATAAAACCAGATCTGAAGGAATGAGAAGTATTGAAATAAAAGTAATAGATAATCCTATATTAACATTAGAAGAAAAGTAAGAAAAGTCCTAGAAAAGAAAAGTGTTAACAACAAATAGGAAAGTAAATTTTATTAGATATGATTAAATATTAATAATTATTTTAGCTCGTATTTCAATCATTTTAAATTTTAAGTTTTTAATATTTTATTAAAATATAATATTATATGGTATTTCAGATCGGGTCATTACAATCATCGAGGCACCTAAGTGAAAGATTGCGAAGCCTCTGACGAAGTCTTTGACAGGCTCCCTTTCTCTCTATTTTTCGACCATAAGAGGGGGCATCATCACTTCGGTATTATCTTCTTAGAAACAAGTGAGGAATCGAGACATAATATTTGTCCAGGAATTGATGGAGCTTGGTGAAAGCTTTTGAATCAATTCGCATGTGCCCTCTATGAGGATTCCAATGAATAGCCTGGCTATGATAGCATCGTTTCCTGTCATGTTGCCGATTTACAACCGAAAGTAGTAGATATACTAGTTCGAAGATCTTTTATCTTTAAAATGATGGCATGGCGACATCTTGAACTTTGACTAGTAGGGCACCAGATACCATTCAGGTGAGTACAGTAGGCAACCCCCACAAGTTGTAATTCATCCTTATGCTTAGGAGAATAGAGTAGAGACCCAAGACTTTGTCACTATCCTTGGAGCTAATGCTGTTGGTCTCTGCCTCTATTTCATGATCAATATTGGTGTACCTTTGTCTTTAAAATTCTTGTTGATGTCGTTGTTGCTACCACCACCCAAGACAACTGGTTCCTCCTAAGTCACATCTCGTCGATGTCAACTTTATGAGATTTGGAAGCCTCTTCTTGAACTTTAAGTCATTTAGGATATTTGCATTATCATTGCCAGGTATATGAACGGTTACTTGTCGCGGCTAAGTAGAATTCTATGCACGCACCACTTTTTTTTTCAATGCTTACATCTAGTTTGGATTTATAAAATTATTAAAAATTTAAGTTTAGATATGACCTGAACTTGTTTAATTTATACCCATAAAAGTCTTAAGAAGTACATGGAGAAGCTGGAAGGACCTCTGCTTCAATTAAAAACACTAGTTATTCAGTTTGATTAAGAAACCAATTGGCATCGTGATAAAACAAATATAAACCCAAATCCTAAAAGACAATAATTTGAATGATATTCCTACAGAATTTGGAAATAAATGCATGACGCAAATTCTAACAACTATAATGCTTCCAACCATTCTCTCATTTTTCTCAAATGAAAGAATTTGAATTCCACAGAACATGTCGACCCAAATCCTTGCCTCCATAAACTATGACTAATAATAATTTCAGTGCATTCTCAACTAGAGTAATCAAAGTGACTACAAATTTGCTTTACCAGTGCAACAACATTAGTCTTTGTCAATTGTTAAGACAGTTTCTTTTTTATCCATTCGATAACAAGTGTTTTCGTCAAACATAGGGAAAGACGTTAGGATTTTATTGCATATACCAAAGTTAACACCATTTGGTGACAAGTGTGTTTAGTCTAACAAAGATAAAGGACGCAAGGATTTTATTTGGACTTATGGCTCATTCAAGAGCTAATCCTTTAGAGTTAATGCAATCAGTTTATATATGTCCTTGGGCCGTTCAAATCCAAGTAGTAGCTAGTAACGAATCTCACATGTCGATAGGCTTTGGAGTATAGATGCATATCTGTTACTTCAAGACTAAGTCGGAATTGATTAGGAATCAAAGTAGTCCTCAGTGTTAGATTTGTATCTCGCATCCATTGAGTATTCAGTTCACATGTGATCAAGGATCACTAAGAGTCCCAGTTGAACTTGGGTTAGAAAACCAGAGTTCTAATTGGATTGGAATACCAATTAAATGGTAATAGTGCTATTCTAATAGGATTAGGATAGAAACACTATATATATATATCTCTTGTATGTGATACAAGAGATGTGAGAAATTAATGAGAGAGATGATTATCTTATTATGAGAGATGTGAGAGATAGAGAGATACTTGTATCTCTTGAGTGGCCCAGATTCGATTGTACCTGATAAATCAGGTTGTGTTCAACGTCTCCAAGGAGAAAATCACTTCAGGTTTGATGTCAGCATTGGCTAAATTTTATGAGAAGTCGTCTGTTTCAAATAGAGTATTTCTAATGAAAAAGTTATTTAACTTGAACATACCTTCTGATAGTTCAATTGTTAATTATTTGAATAAATTTAACACATTATGAGCGCAACTTGAATTCTTAGAGTTTGTTTTTATTGATGACATTAAAACCTTGATGTTTATGTGTTTGTTATCGGATAGTTGGAGTAATAATTTTATGACTATTAGCAATACTTCCAACACTGCTCTTAAATTTGATGATGTTGTGAGTACAATCATGAATAGTGAATTGATGAAAAAGAGTACGAGTGAGAGCATAGTTTCTATAAGTACTGCTATGTCTGTTGATAATGACAGAAGGAAGGAAAGAAGTAGAAGTTAGTAGGGAGTCAAAGTAAAGAGGGAGATCAAAATCTAAGAGGAAATTCAAGAAAAAAAATTGGTATGTTGGAAATGTAAGACAGAGAGTCATATGAAAAAGAATTGTCTAAACAAAGACAAGGAGGAAGCAAATGTGGTGAATCCAATTAAGGAGTACGATGACTTGTGCTTATCAGCTCATACAGAATCAATGTTAGACTTGTGATTTGTGGATCCAGAAGCTTCGTTCCATTGCACTGCTCGTAGATAATTGTTTGATAATTATGTCCAAGGTGAATTTGGACATGTGACTGTTGGTAATGTGAAGGAATATAAGATTGTTGGTAAGGAGACAATTCAGTTGGAGTTGCACAATGGTGGAAACTTGCTTTTATAAGAGGTCAGGCACATATCAGATTTGAAAAAGAACTTGATATCTATTAGCAAGCTGTATGGCGAGGGTTATCAAATCTCATTTGAGAGGAAACAGTGGAAGATTAGTAAATGAGCAATGGTAGTGATCAAGGGTGAGAGAGTGGGAACACTATATCTACTCTCAAGCTCGGTGGATCACGTTATTTTTTTGGCCACCGTGAAGAATGAGAAGGTTACCTTATGGCATCAGAGGCTCGGTCACTTGAGTGAGAGCGGCATGAGGGTGTTGCAATTCAGAGGTATATTAACAGATATGAAAGATGCTAACTTTGATTTATGTGAGAACTGTGTGTTCGGAAAGCAGAAAAGAGTTAGTTTTATAATGGTTGGTAAGGAGAAGAAAACCGAGAGTGGAGTTGGTGCATACAAATGTATATGGGCCTTCTTCGGTGAAGTTTTTTAGAGGTAATTCTTATTTTGTTACTTTCATAGATGATGTAAGTAGGAAAATATAGGTGTTTACACTTAAACAGAAATCCGATGTATTCAAGATTTTCAAGGTATGGAAAGCTCTTGTTGAGAATGAAATAAATTTGAAGGTGAAATGTCTGTTGTCAAATAATGGTGGGAAATTTTGCAATAAGGAATTTGATAACTATTGCTCTACCCACGGGATCAGGAGAGTGAAAATTGTACCGAGGACACCGTAGATGAATGGAGTGGCTGAGAGAGATACTTCTATTATTATGAGAGATGTGAGAGGTAGAGAGATACTTGGATTTCTTCTTTTAACATATTTTTCTCATAGTGGATATTTCTCTCGTTGTTCTCGTGGACATATGTTGAATTTGATCGACCGAACCACGTTAATTCTTTTATTCTTCTTGTGTTGTATTGTTTTTTTGATGGGGATTTGATTACCAACAAGTGGTGTCAGAGTTATGGTTATGGATTTGGAATCGAGATCGCGAGATGGTAGATCTGATGTCGAGTCGACAAGGAGCTTGAAGGAGGCATCAAGGCAAAATATAATAATAATAAGAAGAAAAATAGCTAGATACAACCGGTGATGTGCACAACTTGAGGCTCTAACAATGTGCACTAAAAGGAGTGGCTGATAACTGAGATGGATTCTGAGACACAGATCGACAGCTATGGTTGATCGGAGCGTGGATCGAAGAATCGGTGTCTGATTAAGGTAAACTAGGAATCGAATCCTATGTTTTTCAGCATTTTAGATGTAGTGGTGGATATGGATTGGGAAAAATTCACTATTTAGAGCAGATTTTGTGCAGACCAGCAGTGATCGATGATGATTGAGAGATCGATATTGACCGAGATGATCGATAGTTGGTTGATCGTACGATGATGAAGTACAGTTTGGTACTTCATGTTGATGTATACGGTTACTTCGTGACAGGATAAAGTACATGGTAATATATAATCATCTGTTTTTGGAGTTGGTCATACTTTTTGAATCAAGGTGGAGTTTTGTGTATCGCAACATAATAAGTGATTGTAAGTACTCAGGAGGTCTAGGTGTTTTGACCAAGGTAGAGTACAGTGTAGCGATTATGAGCGTTTGGTGAAGAACGTGGTGTAAAAATCGTGAGTGTTCAAGAGAGTACGGTTTAGTGATCATGAGTGCTCAAAAGAGAGCATGGTTTAGTGATCATAACTGCTCAAGTATAGAGATGGTGATGATTATACAAATTGTTCTCAATCGGTGAATCATGGTGATTGTGCGGTGGATGTCTGCGAAGTGGATGGCGAGAACAACGGAGTTTCTCCAATATGCATGGCTCATCGAATACGAGCCAAGGTGGAGATTGTTGGGTTTGTGTCTCGCATCTATTGAGTATGCAGATATGATCAAGGATCATAAGGAGTCCCAGTTGGATTTGTGTTAGAAGACTAGAGTTCTAATTGAATTGGAACACCAATTAGATAGTGATAGTGCTATTCTAATAGGATTATGATAGAAACACTATGTATATTTCTTGTATGTGATTCGAGAGATCTGAGAAATTGATGAGAGAGATACTTCTATTATTATGAGAGATGTGAGAGGTAGAGAGATACTTGAATCTCTTCTTGTAATCTATTTTTTTTCTCATAGTGGATATTTCTCACGTTGTTTCCATCGACGTAGGTCGAATTTGGTCAGCCGAACCACATTAATTCTTTTATTTTTTTTGTATTGTATTGTATTTTTTCTTTGTCTCTACGATCTCGATGGGGATTCGATTCCCAACAATCATTTGGGTTTGTAATATTCAAAAGCAATACGACTTAATCTAGCACGGATGACGATCCCATGGCAAACTTATTGTCGCATTTACTCTACAGTACGACTTTGTTTGGTCTGCAAATATATTACGTATTGGTTGGGCGGTTAACTGTATTACACATTAAGATACTTGGTAGGGCTTGGCTGGATTCCATCCAAAGCACTCGGTGATAAGTGGGTATAGTCTCACAAAAATTAGAGATATTGGTGTTAAAATACAAAATAATTTTGCTCAACCATCACTATAACTTCAGAGTTTTGGTGCAGTGGAAGGGTTTTTCAATATACTATCACAGCAAGCCAGATTCAATTCCTGCCGGGCACGCATTTAATTGTGGATTTTAAAAAAAATTATACCGCTGCGTAAAGCCCAGATTTCTGCTAAAAAAAAATGAGTTTTTAACCTGCGGGGGCGTGTTAAAATACAAAATAATTTCTCTCAACCATCATCATAATTTCGGAGTTTTGGTGCAGTGAAATGGTCGTTCAACAATTGAAATTTAACTCTATATTGAACAGATAGTTAAATGAAAATTTGATTAAATATGTATAATTTTGACTTAATGAAGAACTAGTTTTTTTAGTCAATTATAATGTGGGTCTAAGTAGATTACTGGCATCTTTGTTCAAATGTTTTATGAAACTCAGCAGGCACGATAAATAGCAGATTAATCACAATTAGTAATCAGTTAAACTTCAACGTTTTTTTATTTTTATTTTTATTTTTTTTCAACTTGACCAAGATAAATAGTAGAACTACAGTTTCCATGGTTAGAATACAACTCCGACTTAAAGATCTTCACGTTCATCAGATCACACACACTTGTACCAACAAGCACACACATACTTTAAAACTCTAGCTCGCTCACTATTGAGTTTCCTTGTGAGAGGGGAATCTTTGAAAAAGTGGAACCCAAGACAGCATCGAACACGACTCTGATGGGACTCGCTTAATTACCCTGCGTCTCTGAAATATCCAGAGAGTACCGTAAATTTTTAGGGATTTTGTAATGAGATGGCCAATGACGAGAAAGGATATGTGAAAAGCTTGGAGATGGAATGGTCCCATGCTTGCAGCACCCATCATGAATAATGGGGGTAGTTTCGGTGGTTTTGGCTGTATCTCACTCTCTCCCACAGTTGCTTCAGCATGGGGAACTGTAGCTAAAAGAAAGCTACTGTTGCTCACAACCTCACATGGGCCTTTCCTTTGGTACAGAGACTTTGGATGAGGAGATGAGGAAGCAGACAAACTTCATGCAGATCACAGAGAGGCAGTCCAAAGTCAGGAATCTGGAGGAACAATACATTGATGAAGTCAGGTTCAGGCCACCCATGTTGTTTGATCTTTTCTTTGCTTATATAACTAACTTTAATGCTTATATAACCAGTTTATATGGCTAGCTAGATCTCTCTGTACTGTATGATATTTTCATGCTTATATACCATACACATATATACATACCATGGTGTGGTAACACAGAGATGATATAATATGCTGATCCGTAAGTTTTTTTAGGAAATACGATGATAAACATCTCGGCTACATACATAACCGATATGATAAGTCTTGTTAATTAAAAAATCCATGCTAATTTATATAAATAACTAATTCTCAGACCACCCCTCGTTAATGCTCCACTTTCTATAGTGTGAAAAGTTAGAACGTTCGGTGTCGAATGATAACTCGGCAAGTCTCAGTAAATATTAGAGTTAGTTATAGTGAAAAGATGGGTAATAAATAATAATAAACAATAACTTTTCAGTCAAATTTATAATAAAAACTTTTTAATTCCTTACATTAATAAAATGTAGCCATATGTACTAATTACATTTTTTTATAAGAAAATATCAACTAAAGATGTCGTAGATTTCATAACTCCGTCTGCTCTTGAAAATACATTATGTCCTTCTCTATTTTCGATGGGTTTACATCTAGGTAACAATCTGCATCTGGCTATGTATAATTAGGATCGTCAATAAAGTGATCCAATAATATATAACAAAACATATAAAAATAATAATATCTCTATAACATATAAAATCATGTATAATTAAAATTATAGAAAATCTCATATTTTAACACTTTATATGTTAAATTAATTGGTCTTATAATCAACGTCTTTTAATTATGGTATATGGAAATTAGGAAGATATGAACTTGACTGATCTGAACGCATCCCCATGTACCTCCAAAAAAACATAACAGCAATTTGATCGGAGCCTATTTCGATTCTTACAAAAAGAGAAATAGTGACAGTTTTGATCGGAGCCTATCCCGATTGTCCCAAAAAGGGAAACAATAACATTTTTAGTCGGAGTCTATCCTAATCCTCCCAAAAGGGAAACAATGACAGTTTTGATCGGAACCTATCCCGATCCTCCCAAAAAGAAAACAGTAGCGTACGTTCAGCCATCAAATCATATGGATCCTCAATATCCCCATAAACCTAGTGTATGTCAATTTCAGTGTCCATTATTCAATTCAGTAAATTCAGTTCATTATATGGATTTCTGATTATTAATAAAATTCAGTAATCAGTAATAGTAACATTAATGGAGAATATAACAGTACAGTGGTTAATAATCATTATTAATAATATATTATAATAGGTCGGTGTCTTATCATGCATTGCTTCATTGTTCATTAAGTTTTCAATATATAATTCAATATTTAATTAAATAAAAAAGAATATATAGAAAACAAAATATATTTAGTAGCATGTTTATAGTAAGTTATAAAACTCACATTGGCCTTGATTTAGGATAAAGTCTTTGGCTTGAGTGATGAAATATCCAAGATTCTCAAAACTCTTCTTGGTTAAATCCTCTTCTCTTTGTTTCTCTATTTCTCCTCTTTCTCCCATGTTTTTCTCTCTTGTTGTGTTTGGGAAGAGAGGGCTGGTTGGAGACTTTTTATAGGGGATTAAGAGTCATATTTTGACTCATAATAGAAAAGTCCAATAAGAATACTAATTGGATTTACTATTCTAATTAAAAATAGAATCTTATAAGGTAAGAAAACCAAATTTAAATTACATATAACTTATTAGATAAGAGTTGAATCCTACATTAATTAGCTGATCTATTTTACTACCTCAACTAAGATTTGAATTGGGTTTCTATTTAAATTCAATATCTAGTCAAACTAGAATATTCCTATTGGTTAAAATAAGCTAATTAAATTCTTATCTTAAATTTTTAGATAAGAATCAATTTAATTTAATTAATCCTACTTATTTTCTTAATCATTATTATTTAAATTAGGCAAGTTGGTTCTGGTGCGGGGTTAATGTTATAGAGTCAAAATATGTTTTTAAAACAAAAAATTATTTTTAATAAATTATAAAATTGAAAAATATCATTAGAAAAAAGTAGGTGTTTCATTCTACCCCTAAGCAAAAATTTTGATCTCGAAATTTCTTAAGACTTAAGGGACACAAAGCAGATTATACACTTTCTTAAATAGGTATATAGAATCTAAAACATTTAATTAGAAATAATATCCCTGTTTCTCGTATTTGCATTCAATTTTATGTTTAAGTCCTTTTAGGGTAAAGTAACATTATTTAGATAAAAATAATAATTTAAATAATTTACATAGCAAAATCATATGTATATATAGTCTTATTTAATCCAAAATGGTCTAAAAATTAAATCAATTTTGAATCTGTTGACTGTGATAATATCAAAGCCCGCTCAAATCACTTGAATTGATTTAAGGAGCCTATGCTCTGATGCCACTTGTAATGTTATTTTCCGTAGTATAGAAAACTGAAACTTTTGGTGTTGAATGATAACTCGATAAGCCACAACAAATATTACAGTCAGTTACAATAGAAATATGGGCAATAAATAATAATAAGCAATAAATTTTCAGTCAAATTTATAATAAAAATTTTCCTTACATTAATAAAATGAAGCCATATGTAGTAATTACATTTTTTATAAGAAAGGGGTATTTACTGGTTTGTCCCTCAAATCTTTATATATTATGATTTTGCCCCCCCAAATCTTTATATTTAGAATTTTACCCTCCAAATCTTATAAGTTACAACAATTTTTCCCCTCTCTCTAACTTTCCCTAACACAGTTAAATATTTGACCATTTTACCCTTCTTTTCCTCTTTTATTTTCCTCCTCTCTTCTTCTTCTCTATTTCTCCTCTCTTCTCCTTTCTTCATTATTTCTTTTCTCTTCTTTCTCCTCTCTTCCTCCTCTCTTCTCCTCTCTTCCCTAACACAGTTAAATACTGAAAGAAGAGAGGAGAAAGAAGAGATGAGAAATAATGAAGAAAAGGAGAAGAGAGGAGGATGAGAGGAGGAAGAGAGAAGAAGAAGAGATGAGGAAAATAGAAGAGGAAAAGAGGGGTAAAATGGTCAAATATTTAACTGTATTAGAGAGGGGGGCAAAATTGTTGTAACTTATGAGATTTGGGGGGCAAAATTCTAAATATGAAGATTTGGGGGGCAAAATCATAATATATAAAGATTTGAGGGACAAACCAGTAAATACCCCTATAAGAAAATATCTACTAAAGATGTTGTATATTTCATAGCTCTACTTATTCTTGAAAATATGTTATGTCCTGCTCTGTTTTTGATGGGTTAACCTCTAGGTAACAATCTGCATCTGGCCATGCATAACCAGGATCGTCAGTAAAGTGATCTAATAATATATAACAAAATATATGAAAATAATAATATCTCGGTAACATGTAAAAACATGTATAATTAAAATTATAGAAAATCTCATATTTTAACACTTTATATGTCAAATCAATTAGTTTTATAGTTAACTCCTTTTAATTATGGTATTTAAAAATTAGGAGGATATAAACTTGGCTGGTTTGAACGCATCTCCGTGTACTCACAGGAAAACAGAACAGTAATTTGATCGGATCCCATCTTAATTTTCCAAAAAAAAGAAATAGTGACAGTTTTGATCGCAACCTATCCCGATCCTCCCAAAAAGGGAAACAATGGTAGTTTTGATTAGAGTCTATCCCGATCCTTCCAAAAGGAAAAATAGTTGTGCAGTTACGTTCAGTCATCAAATCATATGGATCCTCAATTTCTCTCATAAACTCAATGTATGTTAATTTCAGTGTCAGTTATTTAGTTCAGTAAATTCAATTCATTATATACATTTGTGATTATTAATAAAATTTTATTCAGTAACAGTAACATTAATGGAGAATATAACAGTACAATAGTTAATAATTTATTCCTAATCATATATTATAATAGGTTAGTGTCTTATCATGCATTGTTTCGTTATTCATTGAGTTTCCAAGAATATAATTCAATCTTTAATTATATAAAAGATAATATATAGAAAATAAAGTATATTTATTAGCATGTTTACAGTGAGTTATAAAACTCATATTGGCCTTGATTTAGGATGAAGTCTTTGGCCTGAGCGATAAAATCTCCAAGATTCTCAAAAACTCTTCTTGGTTGAATCCTCTTCTCTTTCTTTCTCTATTTCTCCTTTCGCTCGCATGTCTTGTCTCTTACTTGTTGTGTTTGGGAAGAGAGGGTTGGGTGGGGCCTTTTAATAGGTGGTTAAGTTTCTACATTGTCTCATAATAGAAAAGTCAAATAAGAAGTCTAATTGGATTCACTATGCTAATTAAAGATGGAATTATATAAGGTTTGAAAACCAAATTTAAATTACATATAATTCATTGGATAAAAGTTGAATCCTATATTAATTAGGCTAATCTATTTTATTAGCTCAACTAGGATTTGGATTGGGTTTCTATTTAGATTCAATATCTAGTCAAAATAGAATATTCCTAGTGGTTAAAAAAAGCCAATAAATTCTTATCTTAATTTTTTGATAAAAATCAATCTTATTTAATTAATTTTACATATTTTCTTAATCATTATTACTTAATTAAGCAAGTTAGTTCTGATGCGGGGTTGATGTTGTAGTATGTTTTTAAAACAAAATAATATTTTTAATAAATTATAAAATTGTAAAATATCACTAGAAAAAAGGTGGGTGTTACACCCTCTCTCTCTCTATCTATTAATTTATCATAGCCCACTTAACCATTGAATTAGGCCTTAATGACATTTATACATGTTTTTAACTTATATTTATACTCGGGTAGGCAAGAGAGTGTGCCTTTTAGATTATCGTAATCAGACTACTACTCCATAGTAAGAGGAGCTGGAATAGGAAAGTCTAGATTAATAGTTTTTGGCGGAATTTTCTTTTATTAGAATCACCTTTCATAAAGATAGATCCGCGTATATAAACTACAAAAAAATAAGATGTGCTCTTCACAGAGTTGTGCTTTATTTTCAATAAAAGATGAGACGTGATTTTTGATTCGTGAATGAATCTGAAGTGTGAATTTCTTTCTCTAGATTCACAGATTTAATAAAGAGTGGGTCCTAAAGTGGGCCCCACAGGGTCTCATCATCGCGCCCAAGCATATTATGCAAACAACAATGAAACCCGCGAATTTAAAGTTTGAGATTCGTAGTCCAACAAAGCCACGAATCTAAACTTTGATATTCGCATTCTACTTGTGTTGGAGGATCTTTGGGTAATTCAAGTTACGCGAAAGAGGCTTGAAGCCTTGGAGATCATTTTGGAGTTCAAGTTAATCGCGAGAGTCTTGGATTCATTAAATTCAGTAGAGAGAGAAACTAAACGCCGACCACCATCTTCTTCAAAGAGAGATTTTTTTGTCGGATTGTCAACAACGTCTACTAGTTAAATCCTATCGGCACATTAGAACCCACTTTTTATTATAAAAGAAAGTGATAAATTATAAATCCTCTCGTTTGTTTTTCTATTGTTCCTCTTTCATTGTAATCATTGTAATCAATAAAAAAAAGTAAGATTTTTGTGGAGAACAAACTGGCGACCACAGTGAGAGACGTCTCTTTTATTGAACAAGAGATTGTGGCGCAATCTGACATGAAGAAAATTGGATCGATTATGGACATGCTCATCGTTGAGATCGACCAGTAAAGGTATAAAGAATATCTTTTCTCTAGATCGGGTGATCTGACTGAAACACAACGCTATTGTCGCGTAATTTCTAAAACTCGTAAATATGGTAATAAGGAATTCTCTGTTAATCGGGGATCTTTTGAGTCCGCGACTATAAAGCCGTCGTTTGAGCGAAAAACTCTAAGGGAGAATGCTATTCTCACTCCTGAAGAGGGCCAAGAGACTGGCCTCATCAGAATACAACTCCGCAATCGGAATCGTCAAGTAAAACGAAGAGCCCTCAAAGCCCACGTAAAATGCGAGACTGAGGTAGAAGCAGAATGCAAGGTTATGATTTTATCTCGCAAACTGTCATGCATTAATCGCAAGACCAATGAAAATCACGTAAAACACAAAACTAACTTTAAACCAGCATGTGAAGAAATTTTTCCAAGCAAGACTACAAATCCTGGAGATGAAACCACGAAAATTGACAATACTCGCGTAAAATACGAGGTTAATCTCAGAGGCAAACCAGCGTGTGAAGAAATCTCTCCACGCGAGATTACTAAATTTGAATATAAAACTGGCAAGAGTGCCAAAGTTCGCGTTAATCGCAAAGTAATTGAAAATAAACCAGCGTGCAGTGAAAATTCTCCACGTGAGGCTATTAAACTTGGACAAAAATCTGAGCTTAGTATAAAACGCGGAGCTAATAAAACTTGTATAAATCTCGTGGTTATGCCAGCGTGCGAGGATACTTCCCTGCACGAGGCTAAAAAACCAATAGAAATTAAATTTCTTAAGAAATGTCAAGCCAGCATAAAATGTGGGGCTAGTGTAAAATGTGAAACTATAGCCCAGCCTTGCGTGAGTGCTCTGAAACGCGAAGCTAATGCTCAGCTCCGTGCAAAATAGCCAGTATACGGAATTGATGTGATAATTTAATTGCAAGCGTATAGTGTCGGTGTAGCGCTGTACAGGTCGTCCCACAGAGATCTCATAGGTTTTGCGATTCTTACTATTTCTTTAATTCTACTAGATTAATTAAGAGTTTCTACGTTAAAGTTTGGTTGTTCTAATTAGCCTAGAATCTAAAATCCACTAGTTTCCAACAATATATTTACTTCTATTATTTTCTTCTATAAAAAAAATTTGATCTTTTAGTTTAATCTTTATTTAAAGTGCTCTAAGCATGAGTTATCAAGTGATGTGCAAGCATAACTCATCAAAGATACTACTTTTCATAAAAATAAACTAAATCATTAGATATTTCTTTGAATAAGATGAAAATCAACAACTCCAAATCCTAACTAAGTAGAGGCTATTAAGAAATTTAACTCAAGTATAACCTATCAAAATATTAATCTTCAAGTTCTTGTATTTTAATATTTTCATAGAAAAATCATGTCTTTATTTATTTTATTTAAGAAGAAAATTCTAGAGAGTAATTACATGGTGGATTCTAGATTGATCTACATCCTAGAGCTAAACTAAATTAGTTATACATGATTCTAATAAGCAAAATTAAATTTCTATTCATGAAAGCAATTAAATCTAATCTAGAAAATAAATAAATATACTAGAAAGCAATTAAAATAAGTTAACTAAGGAAAAATTGAAGAATAAAGAGAATTACCTCTAGAGTCCGGTATTGTGGCCGTCACTCCTTCAGTAAAACCCTAATTTTATTAATAAAAAGTAATCTAAAATTACACCTAAAAGGCTCTCCTTAATTTATAAGAATTAATGAGGTATTTATAACCCAAATACAATCCTACTCCTACTCAAACTCAATACAAAAGATATGATCCTAATCCAATACAAACTAATCTCAAGATATATAATCTTAATCCAATCTATGGTATTAGAAACCAATAGTTGAGATTAGATGGTATAAAATACTAATTTTAGGGTCCAAAATCCGAAATTAAGTTCAACAAACCTGTAGCCCGCTGGATCGGATTTTTCAATCTGCAGCGCTTCAGTAAAATGGTCATAATTTTTGCATAAGAATTCGGATTAAGTTGTTCTTAGACTTGTTTCGAAGATAATTCTGAGTTCTATAAATGTTCCCTATATGAAAGTTTCCAGTTCAAGCTTTGTCTTTACCAAAAATACTCTTGAAATTACTACTACTGCATTTGAGTGTCGGTTTTCGCCTTAGTTAACTTTCTTTGCTCATATTCTTGATAAATTTGCATCTTCTTCTTTTTTTACTTACAACACCTTTGTTACCTAAAAAAACACGAAATATACCGGAGTAGTAATTATTTATATAAAAAAATAGATAAAATATGGGAGGAAAATGTATAATATGATACTTATCACACACCACACCTATTTTTTTTACTAGTTCTCGAGCAAAACCTAAACTTAAAAAGAAAAATAAAAATCCTAACTCATTTTCGCAGGAATCGCGATTGCATTTAGCACGTGCAACAAGTCTTTAAACCCCTAAGTTACCATAGTGGATGAGTTGTGTCTCATGAGGGTTTGCAGTGAATATACCCGTAAAATTAATGAAGAAAATAGATTAAGGAATAAAGGAAAGAAAAATAAGGATAACCAAAAAATAAGAAAAGTAAAAATTTTATACAAAAGAAAGAAAAAACTTTTTTTTATTTTTATCAATTAATCTCACTAATATACAAACTCAAGAACGCATTTAGATTATCAATTTTCAAATCGAGTATCATATCAGATACACTTATCATTTTAATCAAAAATTTAAATCCTATCTTTCAATACGTACTAACAGATAATCCATTGGCTCCTATACATCTACGTGCACGTGTGATAGTCTACTTAGGTCTTGGACTCGAATTCTAACTTATGATTCATCTCCTCTCTCATAACAATTTTTTTTTCTTTTTTCTTTTCTTTTTTTTAAGAATATTTCAACTGTCATGCGAATATTCACGCTTGTTTAGGCGCAACATACCCGATTACTCTGTTCATACTCTTTTTTTTTAGAATATTTCATCTTTCATGCGAATATTTACGCTTACTTAAGCGCAAAGTACCCGATTACTCAGATCATACACTTATTTTTTTCACTCTTGAGGCTATTGCCTTAATACCAAGCGCACCCCATTATTTTATCACTCTCGAGGCTATTGCCTTAATACCATGCTCACCCCATTATTTTATTCTCAATTTTTTCTTTTTTTTCTTTTTTTTTTTGTTTAGAGAGAGAAGACTTACTCAGTCGATATTATCTTTGTTCTTAACCTAATAAACTATTGTGAAGTGAAAAATAGATGTATACTTGCTTCAAAACTACTGTTGGCGGTATTTATTTTTTGAATTTTAATTTTTTTTATAAAATTCAAAGTATACCATCCAATTTACTCTCCTATCCAATTTCAAATCTAAATTTATTCCTTTATTGTAATTAGTTTGATCTATTGATGAAAACATATAAATTTTTTTTCAAAAAATTTTTTTAGTTTTTTTAGTGAGTTACCCTAAAAACTACCCAAAGTGTAAAATAAAGAAACTCAAAAATCTAAAAATATAATAAAGATTCTAAAAAAAACTAAAAATTTTAGAAAAATATGAAGAAAATATCCTAACCCACTTCCCCACACCTAGACTCATATATGCTCTCATACACAAACCAAGGATGTTAAAAAAAAAAAAGAAAAAAAGAAAACTATTATACAAATATTATACACTTATTAAAAAATTCAAACGGTTACGACCTCTTGATCGCTTTCCACTCTCATAATGTGTCCTTTAACGTTTTGATATGGATGAATTTAGCCTTTTTATCAGTTTTGCATTTAATCTATCTATCTTATTTTTAATTTTTCTTAATTTATTCCTACCTTTCTTACTTTTATTCAATAATAAAATTTTAAAGTTGGAAAGCGTACCTTTACCATCGTTCATATTCCATCCACGAGTATCTTTCATATTAGTAAGTATTTTAGTTTTATCAACTTGTGAAATAACATACTTACTTTGGTGTTGTGGAATCATGAGCTCGATTTTGGAGGGTCTTTCAAATCATCAGGTACCATGAGCTCTTCTTTTTGAGGTTCTTTCCATTCTTCTAATATTTTGGGCTCGTCATGCAAATTTTCTTCAAATCTGTCATCAAAATTCTCAAAAAAAATGCCATACTAGTGGACTTATCATTAGTCAAGTTATTATGAAGGGATAAAAATTTTTCTTCACAACTTTCTTCACAATTTTCATCAAAAGAATCAAATGATAATGTGTCACTAGCAAACTCACCATGAGGTAAATCATCAAGCAAAATATTTTTTTATCACTAGTTTCTTCATAATTATTGTCACAATGGTCTAAAATATGTTGATCACAATATTGAATTATAGACTTATTATGCACAAAATTATTTAATTCATTTCAATCATATCTACTTCGAAAGATAACTGAAGTGGTTGCTCGTTGGAGTCAGATATGTTCAAACTATTAGATGGTTGATCTATAAAAAGTTTAGTTTGAGAAATCGCTTTGAGAAGATCTTTCATACAAACTGCAGTATGAGAGGATGATTGTGACAAAACTTCTATACCTTCCTCTACTCTACGTTTTCGTTCCTCAGACTCATGATTGTAATTTTCTTTATTTTCTTCAAATGATTGCATCTTGAGATTATGAGTGAAATTTGATGGTGGATATAATAGATCTTTGTACATATTTGACGACAGATATGAAGTGGTTGAAGGTATATTCTCATGACATGCATAGCTTGCTTCTAATCTTTTTAATCTTTCATCTAACATGTTCAATTGAATATCTTGTTCATGATTGAATGTAGAAAATGAAGATGAATAGTTTATAAAGAAATGATCAGATGAAGGACTCTCTTGGTATGGCTCTTGATTATATACAAAATTAGAATTATTCATCCATTCATAATTGTAATTTTGTGTATAAAAAATGCTCGTAGGTTCATTATATGTGTTATGAATTTGATTATGACCTTGTCCTACCGAACTTCATATCCATGGACACTGATAATAATTATGATATGGATCACGACAATGATAGCAACCAGTTTGATTTTGAAATATTTTTTTTAATTTTTTTATTATTTGAAAAAGGTGAAGAGGGAGAGAGATGGAAAAGAAAAAAAATTGATTGCTTTTTTTTTTTAATTTGTTTTTACAAAACCAGGGAACTAAATCACAGAACATGAGGAAATTTGGGTTCAGAATTACCTTTACTTGCCACCAATTGGCGTTTTTGGCCTCTAAATAGCGGCTAAACCCGAGAGTTTTACTCTCTGGTATCTTCTGCTTAGTCCAGAGGCACTTCTGATCCTTTTTGTCTTCCTGTATCTGTAATTTATATTCCCTGCACACTCAACACACACTGTTAACCCGTGAAACTTTAGAAAAAACAAGAAAAATACCGTCGATCCCCAGCAACGATGCCAAATACTTGATGTGATAATTTAATTGTAAATGCACAGTGTCGGTATAGCGCTGTACAGGTCGTCCCATAGAGATCTCAGGTGTTTTGCGATTCTTACTATTTTTTTAATTCTACTGGATTAACTAAGAGTTTCTAGGTTGAAGTTTGGTTGTTCTAATTAGCCTAGAATCTAGAATTCACTAGTTTCCAACCATATATTTACTTCTATTATTTTCTTCTATAAAAAAAAATTTGATCTTTTAGTTTAATCTTTATTTAAAGTGCCCTAAGCATGAGCTATCAAGTGGTGTGCAAGTATAACTCATCAAAGATATTACTTTTCATAAAAATAAACCAATCATTAGATATTTCTTTGAATAAAATAAAAACCAACAACTCCAAATCCTAGCTAAGTATAGGCTATCATGAAACTTAACTCAAGTATAACCTATCAAAGTATTAATCTTCAGGTTCTTATATTTTAATATTTTCATAGAAAAAACATATCTTTATTTATTTTATTTAAGAAGAAAACTCTAGAGAGTAATTACATGGTAGATTCTAGATTAATCTATATCCTAGAGCTAAACTAAATTAGCTACATATGATTCTAGTAAGCAAAATTAAATTTCTATTCATGAAAGCAATTAAATCTAATCTAGAAAATAAATAAATCTATACTAGAAACCAATTAAAATAAATTAAATAAGAAAAAATTGAAGAATAAAGAGAATTACCTCTGGAGTCCGGTATTGTGGCCGTCACTCCTTCAGTAAAACCCTAATTTTATTAATAAAAAGTACATCTAAAATTACACCTAAAAAGCTCTCCTTAATTTACAAAGATTCATGAGGTATTTATAACCCAAATATAATCTTACTCCTATTCAATCTCAATACAAAAGATATGATCCTAATCCAATACAAACTAATCTCAAGATATATAATCTTAATCCAATCTATGGTATTAGAAACCAATGGTTGAGATTAGATGACATAAAATACTAATTTTCGGGTCCAAAATCCGAAATTAAGTTCAACAAACCCGTAGCCTGCTGGATCGGATTTTTCACTCTACAGTGCTTCAGTAAAATGGTCATAACTTTTGCATACAAACTCGGATTAAGCTATTCTTGGACTCGTTTCGAAGATAATTCCAATTTCTATAAATGTTATCTACATGAAATTTTCCAATTCAAGCTTTATCATTACCTAAAATACTCTTGAAGTTGTTACTGTTGCACTTGAGTGTCGGTTTTCGCCTTAGTTAACTTTCTTTGCTCATATTCTTGATAAATTTGCGTCTTCTTCTTTTACTTGTGAAACCACTATTACCTAAAAAAACACTAAATATACCCGAGTAGTAATTATTTACATATATAAATAGATTAAATATGGGAGGAAAAATGCATAATATGATACTTATCAGGAATCAAGGCTGATAAACAAAATATTGAATATCTGATAGATCAGCAGTTCAATGCCATTAGCACTGAAAAGTTTTAGCAGGCACACGGATTTCTCCGACAGCCAAGTGGGTCCCATGCCCAAAACATAACTAAAGATTCTCCATCTTCTAAAGTTTTTAATCTTAGAGAATACTTGACAAATAAAAAGAAAGCGACTCAAACTCAATTACACTCAACATACCATTGTGAGTAACTAATATCAGCTGTGTTAAATAACTATTGTTGTGACAAGAAAAGAGTGTCTGTATTTAACAGAATAATTGAATCAGATCAAATACTCCAAAAAAGAAAAAGAGTAATCTGAGATATATTATCAAGTAAAAATATTTGAAAACAGCGACTTTGAATATGGTCGGTAAAGATAAGAAGGTCATAGAGAAAGAAAATGAGTAGGATGTACATAACGAGCAACCTCACCACTTCACCTGGCTCAAGTCAGGTATTGTTGCTCATCGAAATTACAAGAAACTTGTAAATGGTTCTTATGATGATGATAGCGACAATTTGGCCATAGCCTCCCCACAGTCATATACTTCTTCTCGATCAAGAAAATTGACGTCACATGTGGTAGACAGGTCCGATAATGTCGACCAAAGGTTGGAAGTCCAAGAGCAAATGATTCGAAACCAACAAAAAACTATCGATGATGTCAAGGCAATGCTTTTGAAAGTGGTCGAAAATACTCAGAAGATAGTCGAAGATAAGGTTAAAACCTCCTCCTCGGAACCACCACCTAAGACAAATGAAGAAAAAGAAAATAATGAAGAAAAAGGCTACTCAGTGCATGAAGAAGACGATAAGTTTTACTTCAATGATCCTTATGAAGAAAAGATGGAGAAGCTACAGAGTCAACTTGATGTATTGCTGCAGAAAAAGGAGTTGAAGGAATCAGGGGTTTCAAGGCCACACCCGCTCGAGTGGGATTTCGCTCCTTTTCCGGAAAAATGCAAACTACTCAAATTAGAATCATATGATGGGAAGGGATCCCCAAATCAGCACATATATTATTTTCTACCGCAGGCTGGTCATCTAATGGGAAACGATCCTATAATGACCAAAGTATTTGTGAGTACCCTGCAAGGGCCTGCTTTTACATGGTTCATGCAATTGCCCCCGGAAACCATTAATACTTGGTATAATGTGGAGAACAGTTCTTAGCATGTTTTATTGAGAATGATACCGAAATATTAGTTCATTCCTTTCTTGCAACGAAATAGGGGGAAGAAGAGACGGTAAAAAGTTTCATAGAACGTTTTCGGAAAAAGTCCGTGCAATGCCGATACGGTACGATCCAAAAAATACTAGTGGAAACCTACAAACATAACTTCAAGACCAGCGTATTGATAAGAATGAGAGCTGTAGATGCCCATACCTGGAAAGACCTGCTGAAGTAAGGAGAGTAGGCAGAAGATATAATCCACCAGATTGAGAAATCTCGTGGTACGAGAAACTCTACAAATAACATGCCATATCCACAGAATCATAAAAATAAAGGAAAAGTTGTAATGGCGTCAGATGCAAATCCGAATTCGAGACCCCAAAATCTAAGTGGTACGGGCCCAAACAAGCCCTGACCTGACAGGACGTACTCGTTCAAGACAAAGCAAATTGACACTCTGTTTCACTTCCTCAGTAAAAAAAAAAATGTTAAAGTTTCTAGAGAACCGGAAGGCAGAAGATGCAGGAAAGACCAACGATTCTAATTATTGTTTGTTCCACCAAAATACTGGGCATCCAACCAAGGATTTCTATCCTCTTAAGAATCGAATACAAACATTGATAGAAGCTAGTGTCCTCTAGTTTAAAGAAGAACAGAAGAAGGCTTCTGTGAATATGGCAACTCTGGTCATAGGAACCAATGAGTTTCCTGTCGAAGCGACTTCTGTACCAGTAGGAAAGCCGATATTAATCAACTATGATCCCCATAAAATGAAGCAGAAGGGACTCTTTCCGGTTTCTACCAAAAAAGGAGAAACCATAGGGGTACACTCATACTTGCTAAAAGACAAACAATCGACTTGTTCAGCTAATACCACAAAAACTAAGGAAAATACTTGATCGATACCAAGCACGGACAGTATGCACTTACAAGCTTGCTCTTTGGGTATGTTTCGAACCAGTTACGACCGAGTCATCCTCATTGGCTAGCAGATGGATTGGGTCAGGGGCGCTGAAGACATTGACGGTGATAAACATCATATTGCTTCTGCTGCTCTTGTTAGCTATTGAAAAATTTTATGTGATGACTAAAAATTTGATGGTAAAATGATTGCCATAAATTTAAAAAAATTCAAAAAAAAAGAAGAAAGAAAAACAAAAAAGGGGGGGGGAGTATATATATATATATATATATATATATATATATATATATATATATATATATATATATATATATATATATATATATATATATATATATATATATATATATATGTACAAATATAATTTTGCTACCCAATGCTGTTAAAGTAAAGGGAGGAGAACAAGTTTCTCGACAATCTATCATGTTAGGGGATAAAGTATGTATTGCCCAATGCTGTTAAAGTAAAGGGAAGAGAACAACTTTCTCGATAACCCATCATACTGAGGTAAAAAGTATGAACATCCAATGTTGTTAAAGCGGCGAAAAGAGGAGATCAAGTTTCTCGTCAATTCTATCATATTGGGGGTAAAAGTATGAGATAAACTATCCGAAACTAAAAATTTAAGGAAAGAGGAGATAAAAAAAATTCTTGATAACTCACCATGCTGAGGAGAATAGCATGGCTAGCCCAGCGCAAATGGCGATTAGTAAATGCATTTCAAATCCGTTGATAGCTAGTGGTTTGCTAAAAATCTCGTAGACCTGTTATGTTATACTTTTATCTCTAACAGTAAGATTCGAACCATTATTCGTACTGAAATAAATAGTCTCTCGATGGGTGGAGAGCCTTGAACCATCTCCATAAAAATTTTAGGCATGTGAAATAAAACGCCTCTGCCGAAACTCGATGATCCTGACATGAGCATCTTGGTGTATACAAAATCAAATTACACGTAAGAGACTTGAACTGCTTTTGTCAAAATTTCAAGCATATGCGATTAGACACCTCTGCCGAATTTCTCGATATTAAGCTGATCACCAAATTGAAGATCCAAAGTATTTCAAAATTTATCGATCATAACAATTTTGAAAACTTTGGAGAGGATCCTATTGGAGGACCTTTGGGCAATTCAAATTATGCGAAAGAGCCTTGAAGCCTTGGAGATCTTTTTGGAGTTCAAGTTATGTGCAAGTGTCTTAAATTTATTGAATTCAGCAGAGAAAGAAAGTAGGGCCGGCCATCATTTTTTTCAAAGAAAGATTTTCATGTCGGATTGTTAATAGGTTCTATTAATTAGATCACATCGCCATATTAGAACCCACTTTTTATTGTAAAAGAGAGTGATAAATTATAAATCATCTCGTTTGTTTTTCTATTATTCTCTTTCGTTGTAATCATTGTAATCAATGGAAGAAAACAAGATTTTTGCAGAGAACAAGTTGCAGTCCAAAAGAACCGTGAATTTAAGATCTGAGATCTGTGTTCCAGTTATAATTCAATGGAGTCATGAATCTAAACTTTGAAATCCGCATTCCAATTGTAATCATACCAAAACTGCAAATCTAAACTTTGAAATTCGCATTGCAGTTGCAGTCTGAAGGAACTATGAATTTAAAGTTTGAAATTCGCATTCTGACTGTGTTTTAAAGGAAATGTGAATCTAAAGATTGAAATTTGCATTTTGCATTTCAGTTATGATTCAGAAGATTAAAGACATCGGTTATAAATTTTGGAGATTTAATACAAATCTATCAGACCAAACGGCGAAAAATTAATTCTCAGATCGTGGAGGCCAACAGTTAGACAGTTAAATAAACTCAAAGTCTCCAAATCTCTATAAATAGCATAAACTTAGGCGGAAACGGCATCTAGAGATCAATATAAAACAAAAGTCATATTCTAACTAAGTGCTGGTGCTATCAAGAGCTCTAATTCTTTACCAACTCAAAATTTTATACAGAGTGTCAACGGAGAGTAGGATCGTTCTCTACAGCTACTCTAGATCCTAGTTTTAAATAAAGAGAAAATTAGATTTTTCTCATCTTCTGTAAATGGAAAACCGTTCATAATTGTAATCTTTTATTGAGAAAGTTGAATAAAGAATTATTTATAATTTTATGGTGAACAGAAAATTAGTGACTCTGCTAGGAAAACTTATCATCACTGATGATAAGGTTGTAGCTCAAACTGATAATATTCCAATTGGCAGCACGGTCGAATCACTCATCATTGAGTTCGATCAGAAGAAATATATAGAATTTCTTTCTTCTGGCTCCAGAAGCCCTAATTCTTTATGAAAATACTATAAAATTTCTAATAGCTTAGCCTCTAAAGAGGTTTCAAAACTAACAGTGGAATCAAAGGACTTCTTAGACCAATCTAGTCCCAAGGGAGAACCATCTCCTTCACCAGCACAAAACTCAAGGTTTGTTCCAATCAAGACCCATGAAGATCTTCTCGAGAAGATGGATTAGGATCCCATAATAATAAGGAAAAATGACCACTTTCTAATTGTCAAAAAGATGACTCAGAAAATAAAGTTTCTCTCACCTGCACGATGAGAAGAAACTTACGAAGAAGTAGGACTCGTGCTTTCCGCAGAGCCATGAAGCAACAAGAGGCTGTTGAACCATACTCGCAAGAACGTACAGTCCACGTATGGAGACCAAAGAGCAAAGTAGTGGTCCCAGACGATAAAAAGAAAAAAACCAAGATGCAGATAGGTTTACTCGTGTTTCTTACAAAAAACACGTACACCCACCAAATTTATTTATAATTACAAATGCGGAGTTTATATTCGCGTTCCACAAACCAAACAAGAGCCCCACCCTCATGTCTCGAGAGAAAAGCGTGATTTTTAAGATCACTTTTTTACAAGTAGATACAAACTACAAATTCGCATGCCAATAGAAAAGTGTGATTTTCAAAAGCGCGCTTTTAAAGAAGAATCAACTTCTAAGGCGGAAGCTCATCAATCTGCTACTCTAGCTAAAGTAAAATTTCGTCCTAGAATCATTAAAGGAATAAAGACTCCTATTTCAAAGATAACTTTTGGAAGCAATTCCATCGCCACTAATCAAATGATGGGTTTCAATACAAGAGATCTAAGGGAGCTTCTCAATAAAAAGATAGAAGAATCCTGAGTATTTCAGTGTCATTGCGAACAACTAATCAATGCAGTGTTATCGCATTGTCATTGTGTGGCTGCTCCTGCCAAACAGTCGGTTTTTAAGCGACTTACAATGTCATCATTTCAACCATAAAAAAGGAGACGACGTAATAAGCATGAATTTTCTGAATCTAAATACCCCGACGTATCATCTAATATGATAGGTTTTCGGAAGAAAAAAAAGAAGAAAACAAAGAATTTCTCTAGAAAAGATTCTTCTGATTCTGAATATTCTTCAAACTTGAAGAGTGTATTCAGCGAGATGCGAGGTGTTTTTTAGAATACACGGCTCAAGAAAGAAGTGACAACACCAGTAGATTACAGACGAATGACTGGAGTCTCTTCTAATAAAAGACACAGAAAATTTATCTGTGGCCGAATCTCAGACATCGGACTCATTCTTTGAGGACTCTGTATCCATGTATATGACAGAAAATACTCCAGAAGAGTTCATGAGAAGGATTGATGAAAAAGATAAGACATCCAACAACAGCAAAATACTATCAATGAAATCAGAGATATGTTTTATGTCTTGTTTGAGTTGGAAAAAGTAAGAAGAATTGATAAAGGAGAATCTTCTTCTAAAACTCTGCGTAATCCAAGAAATGACAAAGCGAAGAATACATAAGAATTATCTCGCATTCCTCCTAGGGATGAGAATGAAAATAATGAGAATCGTCGCAAAGAAGAAAATAGTCGCTCTGTACATTCCCATCATCAAGATGGAAATCTGAATCAAGAAGAAAATGCAAACACTACTTGAATGGAGAGTTTTCAAAATCAACTTGATACTCTCATGCATAAAAATGATTTGCAAGAGGTAGAGGTTGTAAGACCATATCCGATAGAATAGAAAAGTATACAGTTCCCAGATAATTATAAACCATTGAAGCTCAAATCATTTGATGGTAAGGGGTCACCAAATTATCATCTTTACTATTTTAAATTGCAGACGGGACAAAGCAAAAGAAAGGAGAATCGGCTCGAGATTTTATAAAAAGATTTAGAAGTGATTCTCTGAGATATCCGCATGGCATGCCAGAGAAAACATTGGTAGAATTTGCTGACACAATCTCTCCACTAAAGTTCTTACTAGAATAGGGGTTGTAAAGTCTTCTACCTGAAAAGATCTTTCGTTACAAACTGAAGAAGCTGAAGAAATTATACAAAAGCTTGAAGAAGAAGAAGGAAGAGAGAAACCAAGGCAAAATAATAATTCTAGATCACACCAATCTTCTCGACCTAAGGAACACAAAGGGAAAGAGACAATGATGACTGATACGCCAAATCCTGCAAAGTCTTTTCCAAATAATCCTTCTCGACCATAGTTTCCTCAGAAGCAATATTCTTTTAAAAATGAGCATACTAATACTATCTTCAATCTACTCATGACTAAGAATATACTGAAGTTACCAGAATCCAAGTGATCTGAAGAAGCTGGGAAGGTTAATGATCCTAATTATTATGTGTATCATAGGATCATTAATCATCCTACTCAAAACTGTTATATCCTTAAGGATAAGACTCAGGCTCTGGTGGATGCTAAGGTCATCAAATTACGAGAAGATCATAAGAGAGTAACTGCAAATATGGTAACTGTCAGATTTGGAAAAGCTCTAGAATAGATAGAGTTGACTGTTCAAGATGGAGTTCAGCTCATTCCCAAAGGCATAATGATGATTGTGAGTTATGATCCTCATCAGTAACAAAAAAAATGATTATATCCTTTTGAAACTTTGAAAGGAGAGATAATGTGGGTACATCCAAATATTCTTGAGGACGAGCAATGGATTCCAATTTCGTCAAAGAAGAAATCAAAAGGGAAGATTTTTACTTCTAACGTCATTACTGTAATTTCTGAGAATGATACGAAAATTTCTTCTCAATCAGACTCAGAAGAAAAAGAGCCAAAGGATTCTTTAGTAGTTAACACGGATCAACCAAACCTTTCTAGGACTCGTTCAGGCAAAGAATACTTGAAAAATTATGATCAAGTAGTGGAGCCTCAGCCATATCCAGAAAAGAATAAGCCAAAAGAGCTTAAATTTGACAAAACTCTTAAAGGCAAAGATAAAGAGCCTGCAAAAAGTTCTAAAAAACCTTTCAAATTTGATGTATTGGCGCAATTGGCCAATATTCTTACAAGAATTACTTTGTATGAGCTCTTAAAACTCTCTAGGCAAACTAGAGAATCTTTAAGAGAAGTTCTGCAAGATTCTGAAGTGTTCTTAGCTCAAATTTTAGAGACAATTTAAAAAAAAGAAGTCTGCACATTTTGCCATCAAATTTCTAAAAAAATTCCTTGCATAACCTTCTCTCCAGAAGATATGCAAGTGAAAAATAATAAGCATCATTATCTTTTGTATTACAAAGGATACATAGGGTCATCAGAGATCGACCAAATCCAAGTTGATCCTGGATCCACCCTAAGTATAATACCAAGATGGATGTTGCGATATCTTGGAATCCCAATGAGCAGATTGGCATCAACAAACATTACCATTTTCGGGTTCAACGCTAATGGTAGAAAACTACTAGGCAAAATAGAGTTGAAATGCTAGATTGAAGATTTGAAGACAAATATTACATGCTATGTGATAAATACTGACACGTCTTATAATCTTTTACTCGGAAGACCGTGGATTCATATCAATCTCATCGTTCCTTCTACACTTAATCAATGCATGAAATATATAGACAAAGATTGAAATGTGAAGATTCTGGTGGCAGAAAATCAATCATTTAAAAGAGTAGAAAACTACTTTACTGACGCATTGCTATACTAAGACACATTTAATACAACTAAACAACCCGCTCCAGAAGAATCTGATAGCGGCAATGAAGCTACCACTGAATCAGGATCCGAAAATTTGAAATCCGATAATGAAATCAGAGAAATAGATCTCATTGTAATAAACCTTAACGGCCTTGATGTAAATGACACCGCCAATTCCGATGATGAGTGGATAATTAATGAAGATATAGAGTTTTCTTATTATTCTAGTATTAATTCTGAACTCTCAAGTACTACTACTGATGTGGTCAGTGATCACCTAGATAAAATATATTTTAAGCCAATTTCAAGCATCCATTCGATCATCCTTTTACATATAAAGTGATGACGATGGAGATGCAAATGAAGTTGTTATTGAAGGTCTTCCTAAAAATAAAAATAAAAAATCCATGATATTTGGAAAAGCGAATAACAAGAAAAAAGGAAAACATTTAGATTCTGAGGAAGAACAGGAAAATCCCGAGTTTTTCCATTATAATGAAAATTACTATAAGTTAATGAGAAAATGGTATATAACCTAACCAAAGGCAGGGGGTTAAATTTTGAAAAATAGCGGAAAGCAGTCCTTCAACCTTTTGTTCTGAAATGAAAGATGCTCGATTATTACGATAAAACTGGTAGGGGGTTGAGATATGTTACGACTTTCAAAAATCTTTCGGATCTGAAATCTGAAGAAAGACAGCAAACTCATTCGTCAGAATCATCATGTTGGGATTCAGATGTAGGCATTGGTGCTATTTTTCAAGAAGTCTTTGAAAATATAGTTTTTGTAGATAAAGAAGAAGAAGATGATGAATTATTGCCAATAAAAAATGATCCATGGGCAAAACACCTCAATATGAAGTGAGAAATCCAATTTGAACAAAGAGAATCTCCAACTGAAGATAAAATGATCCAAATAAATATGGGTGATGAAACTAATTCTAAACCCATATTTATAGTTGAAAATTTCTCTTCAGAAGAGAAAGAGAAGATGATTTCTCTCATTCGAGAGTACATTGATAATTTCGTTTGGAATTATGAAGATATGCTAGGATTTGACTTAAAGGTCGCGGTTCATAAATTAAATATTCAGTAGATGCAAAGCCAGTAAAACAAAAATAACGAAGATTTTGTTCTAAAATTATGGAGGCAATTGAAGCTGAAATCAAAAAGTTAATTGAATCAGGCTTCATTCGCGAGGAACATCCAGACTGGGCCGCGAATATAGTCCCCATAACTAAAAAGAATGGAAAGATCAGGGTCTGTATTGATTTCAGGGATTTGAATAAAGCATGCCCGAATGATGAATTTTCTTTACCTATTACGGACGTCATGATTGGCAATACTTGCGGCTATGAAATGATGTCATTTATGGATGGATATTTAGGATATAACCAAATTAAGATGTACGCTGATAATGAAAGCATACATCTTTCAGAACACTACTTGGAGTATATTGTTATACGCCATGCCATTTGGTCTGAAAATTGCTAGTGCTATATATCAACGCGCCATAAACATGATATATTCCAATAACATCTACAAAAGACAGTGAAATGTTATACAGATGATCTGACAATTAAAAGCAAAAATAAGAATAATCATCTTCGTGATTTGAGAACAATGTTTGATCTCATGCGGAAACACTAGTTTAAGATGAACCCTACTAAATCTTTTCTGAGAGTTTTCAGTGGAAAATTTCTTAGCTTTGTAGTCACTTCCTAGGAAATTCATCTTGATGTAGACAAAATTAAAGCAATCCAAGATATACTACCACCCAAAAATCTCAAAGAATTGAGAAGATTGCAGGGTAGGCTGGTGTACATTCGCTGATTCATATCAAATTTATCTGTAAAATGCCAACCTTTTACACGGTTGATGAAGAAAAGAGTATTGTCATTTGAGATGATGCATGTCAGAAAGCGTTTGAAGAAATCAAGGAATTTCTCACCAAACCACCTGTACTTGTAGCCCCAGTTTCAGGAATGCTTTTCCTGTTATATGTTAGAGCTATGTATCATTCCTTAGGAGCTTTATTGGCGCAAAAGAATGAATTGGGGCATGAACAAGCCATTTATTATCTCAGTAGAGTGATGATTGAAAAAAGAATGTTTAGCTTTAATGTTTTACTGCCAGCGCACAGTATCGGTTATAGCACTATACAGGTCGTCCCATAGAGATCTCAGGTGTTTTGCAATTCTTACTATTCTTTAGTTATAGTGGATTAACAAAGAATTCTAAGTTGGATGGATGAGTTTTAAATTCTAGAGATTAGCCTAGGATTTCGAATCCATTAGAACAATAGCTCAACAATAAATTGTCTATTTCTTCCTATGTTTTTAGTTATGCACGGTTAAGTATCATATTAAAAAGGTGATCTTTTTAATTTGATTTTAATCAAGTACCCCTAAGTATGACCTATCAAGTGATGTGTAAATATAGACCATCAAAAATAACACATTTCTTATAAACAAATCATATCAAATAGAAAATCTCATAAACAAAAGAAAAGAAATAAACTTCAAACCCTAATCTAAGTATAGGCTATCAAAAAACTGAACTTAAGTATAACCTATCAAAAAAATTAGATTTACAAGTTTATCCAATTCAATTTATTTATAGGAAAATCTTTATTGATAATTCTAAAAAATAAATAAAGAATAAGAATTCCAAACTTCATCTAAGTATAGATTATCAAAATATTAATCAAGCATAATCTATCAAAGAATTATGATTTGTGAACTCTATCTATTATTTATTTATAGAAAAATCATAACTTTATTTCTTTTTAGGAAGAAGATGAGATAAATCCATGTTAGATCTATTAAACTAACTTCATCTACATTCTATGGTTAAAGAAAATTAGCTACTCATATTCCTAATAAGCAAAATCTTATTTTTATTCACGAAAACAAATAAATATAATCTAGAAAGCAATAAATCTATACTAGAAAGCAATTAACTCTATCTAAAAAGCGAATAAAGAATTAAAAGCAATAGCTTACCTCTGGAGCACGGTATTGTGGCCGCCACTCTTTCAGCAAAACTCTAATTTTATTAATTTAAAACGAGTACAAAACTTCAGGATTCCCTTTAGAATACAACGATACTGCCAATATATAGGCTTCGGAAATCAAACCCTAATTCTAACAGAAAGGAAAAATTAAAAAATTACAACGAAATCACGAGAGAAAATTCGGGTTGTGGGGCCCACAATAGGCCTCTATTTAGCTGTACATACCGCTAGAGAGCGGTAACAGTAAAGAATTTATTTATGAATTTTCTTCTCCGCGAGTATATTCTATGTTTTAGTTAATTTTGATGACTGTATTGCACTTTGACTCTCTGAAGCATCATGATCTCGTAGATTTACCCACTTTAGAAACTTTTCGGACTTTAATTTCTTATTTCAACTCTGATTTCATGTCATCTCCTTGTACGAATAAAATTCCTGAAAAACACACTAACAATACCAGATTAGCATTATTTATATACAAAAATAGATAAAATATTGGAGAAAAAATACAATATATGATACTCATCACACCCCCACACCTATATTTTGCTAGTCCTCGAGCAAAACCTAAACCTAAAAAGAAAAATAAAAATCCTAACTCACTTTCGTAGGAATCGCGATTGCACAAGCCTTTAAACCCCTAAGTTACCCTAGTGGACGAGTTGTGTCTCGTGAGGGTTTACAGTGAATATACCCACAAAAGTTATGAAGAAAATAGATTAAGGAATAAATAAAAGAAAAATAAGGTTAACCAAAAATAAGAAAAGTAAAAATTTTATACAAAAGAAAAGAAAAATCATTTTTAATGATATTTTCATCAATTAATCTCACTAATATACAAACTCAAGAGCACATTTAGATTATCAATTTTCAAATTAAGTATCATATCAGATACACTTATCATTTTAATCAAAAATTTAAATCCTATCTTTCAATACCTACTAACAGATAATTCATTGGCTTCTATACAAGTACGTGCACATGTAATAGTTTATTTCGGCCTTGGACTCTAATTCTAACTCATGATTTATCCTCTCTCTCATAACAATTTTTTTTATTTTTTTCATTTTTTATATTTTTTCTTTTCTTTTTTTTTAAAGAATATTTCACATTTCATGCGAATATTCACGCTTACTTAGGCGCAACATACCCGCTTACTCAGTTCATACTCTTTTCTTTTTCTTTTTCTTTTTTTAAGAATATTTTACTTTTTATGCGAATATTTACGCTTACTTAGGCACAAAGTACTCGATTACTCAGATCATACTCTTTTTTTCACTCTTGAGAGTATTGCCTTAAAACCAGGCGCACCCCATTATTTTATCACTCTCGAGGCTATTGCCTTAATACCAGGCTCACCCAATTATTTTATTCTCACTTTTTTTTCTTCTTTTTTTGTTTAGAGAGAGAAAACTTACTCAATCATTATCATCTTTTTCCTTAACCTAATAAACTATTGTGAAGTGAAAAATAGATGTATACTTGCTTTAAAATTACTGTTAGCGACAATGTTTAAAATAGCGATAACGGTAACGTAACGTTTTGCCTTTGTTAGGTTATGTCGCAAATAGCATAACGCATAACGTAGGTTATGCAATTTTTTATTTATTTAATAAAAATAAATATAAAACTATATAAAATAATTTTAATAAATTGAAAAAAAAAATTAAAATATCTAAAAAATATAAAATTATTTTGTAATACATAATCTTTGCAAATGTTATATTAAGTTTTACAATAATTTTCATATATCTTCATAAATTATATTAAGTCTGCAACCGTAATTCCAATCATCATTTAAATAAAAAAGCAAGATTCTAATTTTTTATTTCGATTCCAATTATTATCATTGTTGTAATTTATATTTTGTAATATTCAATTTATCTTATTTACGATTGTTAATTTCAATTCAATTAAAAATTCAATAAAATCAACAAGTAAAATATTTTAGCAACCGGAGAAGAAATAAAATAAATGAACAAGAAAATAAACTTAAATTATGAAGTTAGAAATTCCAAAAGCAATCAACAAACAAGCCAACAATTAATTAAGTAAGAAAATTATCGCAATTCGCTAATAATCAAAATAATAATCAACAACAATATATAAATTACAAAAAAAAATAATTATAAATAACGTAGCATAACGTAATTTAACGTAACGTTATGTAATATAACGTAAAAAGCGTACTGTTACGGTGCACTGAGGTATTTCTAGTTGTTACGTAGCGTTGGGATTCCGTTAGGTTACGTAACGCAATATAACGGGTTTCATAATGCGTTATTTTCAACAATGGTTAGCGATATTTATTTTCGGATTTGATTTTTTTCATAAAATTCAAAGTGTATCATCCAATCTACTCTCCTATCTAATTTCAAATCTAAATTTGTTTCTTTATCTGTAATTAGGTTGATCTATTAATAAAAATACATGAATTATTTTTTAATTTTTTTTTTCAGTTAGTTACCCTAAAAACTACCCAAAGTGTAAAATAAAGAAATCCAAAAATCTAAAAAAAATAAAATCCTAAAAATAAAAATAAAATTCTAAACAATAAAAATCTCCTAATCCACTCCCCACACCTAAACTTGTGTATGCCCTCATACACAAATCAAGGGTGGTAAAATAAATATGAAAACTATTATACAAATACTATACAAATAATTAGAGTCGTAAAATTTATGATCTCAATATCATCACCCTATTAACGCATGGAAAACGGTTACGATTTCTCAATCGCTTCCCACTTTCATAATGTGTGCGTTTTAAACGTGAAGTGAGTGCATTATTATATCTCATTAACCTCCTACAAGTCACGAAATTACCTGTTTGTAGTTAATGTCATCCTCGCTTTTCCTTGTCCACATGTAAGTATTAACAATTGGGATAAAGAATTGTTTATCATAAACCTGCCAATCATCATTAGTAACAAGCATACATGTAGAAATATCATGAGATGAGAAGAGTGCAATATGATCAAGTGAATGTGGTGGTGGCTCTTCTAACTCATGAAGTAATGTGAGCTCCTCTACAAATAAATCCTCAAAAGTTTGCTCATAAATCAATGGCACATTTGCACAAGTATCATCATTATAAAATCAGTATGTATCAATTCTTCTAATAGTATGAGCTCATCATTGAACATTTGCTCAAATAAGAGTTCATTATCAGTGCAAGAGGTCGAATGAGAGTGCAAATTATGAACCATGTTGACCTCAATGAGGGAGCTCGTTGCGTGCTTATCCATATAAATATATTCAATGCCGCAGTCATATTCCTAAATGATAACTTCATGAGGCCACTTTTGCAATCAATTAATACATTTGATGTTGTAAGGAATGGTCTACCCAAGATAATAGAAATTTGATTTCGTGGATTGGAAATCGACTCAGTTTCTAAGACAATAAATTTTACAGGAAAGATAAACTCACCGACCTTAATGAGCACATTTTCAACCATACCAAGTGGTCTCTTGATCGAACGATCAGCTAGCTGTAATGTGACCTTAGTAGGTTAAAGTTTTCCTAATCCCGGTTGCTGATAAATAGTATAAGGAAGCAAGTTGATACTTACCCCTAAATCAAGCAACGCCCTATCAAATGTAATGTTTCCAATAGTGCACGAGATTGTAGGGGAACCTGAATATTTGTACTTGATATGCAAGGAGATAGAGAGGATTTGCGATATATTTATAGTAAGAAAAATTTTCTCAGGAATGTTTCTTGCCCATTTCTTAGAACAAAAATCCTTAAGAAACATAGCATAAGTAGGAACCTGTTGTATAATGTTTAGGTGTGGAATATTAACCTTCACCTGCTGAAATGTTTTAAGAATCTTTTCTACTTGCGGTGAAGGCTTCCTAACCCAATTGGGATATGGTGCTTTCGGCTTAGAAACATGTTCTTCCAAATGATCATATGATGATGATGGAGGTGATGGAGATGGTTGTAAAGAAAGAGGTGGAAGAGATGATGTAGCCTGCGAGATAATAGGAGTGGGATCAGGGGCATGGCTACATTATTGTCCACTTGCTTACCAGATCTAAGTGTGCGAATGGCATTGCATTAGTGGACATATGACTGATTGGAGTTTGAAAAACTGGCATTAGGGTTCGTTATGGGTTGACTTGGAAAGGTACCCTAGATACGTTCACTAATTTGACTCGCTAATTGTCCAATCTGCTACTCTATATTCTTTATAGATTGAGAGTTCATGAGCAGTTGTTGAGCTGTACTTTGAATAAAATCAGTTGACACTTTCATAAGATTTTTCATGTGTGTGTCAAGATTGGACATATGCATGTCAAATTTGGAATGAGACTTGAGAAGATTTTCAACGTGCTTCTCAAGTAACTGAAGTCGCTTTTCTTGTTCATTATTAGACCCCTGATGTGGATGTGAGTGGTTTTATGCAGGTGGTCTATTCTGGTTGTCCCATAATTTGATGCATTTGGGTGTTGATAAGCATCCACATTTGGTCTTGAGAACTGACCATTGGCTGGAGGCTGCATGTTAGGGTTAGAGACCCCTTTGATACTGCCCTTGACCCCATAACAGATTTGGATGGTTTCTTTAGTCAGGATTGTATGTAGGAGCGTAAGGATTGTTCATAGGTTATTGATACAAGGCATTATCCTGCTCAAGTATGGGACCTATGAGATTCATTAATAATGGACACTCCTCCATAATATGATTCGGAGTTCTACAATTAAATATGTAGGAACTTGAATTTGATTTACCTGACCCACTGGTGGAGCACTAGGAGTCTCTAATGCCTCAATTCTCCTCATAAGGGCTGCAATCTTAGTTTCGGCAGCTATAAAGCTGTCGACGCTATGGATCCCACCCTTATGTGTAGAAGTTGATGCACTGGGCTTCTCCGTAGGACTCTCGCACTGCATAGTCTTCCACGATAAGTCTTTAAGAAAGTTCAATGCTTCATCCTCATTCTTTCTTATGAACTCCCCCTGACACATGGACTCAAAAAGAGTTTTGGATGTGTAATCGAGTCCTTCGTACACGATTTGACACAACCGCCACTTTTCTATCGCATGGTGGGGGCACTGAGCTAAAAGATCCTTGAACCGTTCCAAGTATTTCCAAAAGGGTTCTCTTGGCACTTGACGGAATTGATTAATTTGATTTCATATTCTTACCGTCTTATGCGTGGGATAATACTTCTTAAGAAATACCGTAACGAATTCATCCCAAGCAGTGATTGAATCAGTAGGTATACTGTACAACCACTTCTTGATATTATCCTTAAGTGCAAAGGGGATGAAGCGGAGCTTAATTGCGTCCTCCGATAAGTGCTGAGTTTTATCATCACGCATACTTCCTGAAATTCACTAATAAAGAGATATGCATCCTCTGAATCAGAACCAGTGAATTTAGGAAGCATACTGATGTACTGCGGCTTCAACTCATAGTGATTATCTACTACATATGGAAGTTTTATGCATGATGGAAGTGATGTGCGTAACGAGTAACATCGATCCCGAAGGATCGGGATCGGTTGGTCCATCTTGGCATCCATAAGCAAATCCGATCTCACTAGTCGACCAAATTGATTACGGGTCTAATGTGGCATGAACCAGCAACTGTGAGTGTATGCGTGAATTTTCTAAACTAATCCAAGAAGTGGGGTATGGTAGAGAGATAAAACGGTGGAATAGATATGATAAAAAAAATGTGATTTCTACAGTGCCTAATATTTTTTTATTTTTTTCAGATTTTTTTCCAAAACCAGGGACTAAAAATACAGAATTGAAGAAAATTAGGATTCAGAACTTACCTCTTTGGCCACTAAATAGCGGTTTTGGCCACTGAATAGCGGCCAAACCAGAGAATTTTACTCTCTGGTTTCTGCAGCATAGATATAAGGCTTCTTCGATCCTATTTCTTCTCTTATATCTGCACTTTATGCTCTATGCACACTCAACACACACTGTTAACCCGTAAAATGTCAGAAAAAGTAAGAAAAACACCGTCGATCCCCGGCAACGGTGCCAAAAACTTGATGTGATAATTTACTGCAAACGCACAGTGTCGGTTGTAGCACTATACAGGTCATCCCACAGAGATGTCAAGTGTTTTGCAATTCTTACTATTTCTTTAGTTCTAATGGATTAACAAAGAATTCTAAGTTGGATGGATGAGTTTTAAATTCTAGAGATTAGTTTAGAATTTCGAATCCATTAGAATGATAGCCTAACAATAAATTATCTATTTCTTCCTATCATTTTAATTATGCACGGTTAAGTAGCATATTAAAAAGTGATCTTTTCAATTTGATTTTAATCAAGTGCCCCTAAGTATGACCTATCAAGTGATGTGCAAGTATAGACCATAAAAAATAACACATTTCTTATAAACAAATCATATCAAATAGAAAATCTCATAAACAAAAGAAAAGAAATAAATTTCAAACCCTAATCTAAGTATATGTTATCAAAAGATTGAATTTAAGTATAACCTATCAAATAAATTAGATTTATAAGTTTATCCAATTCAATTTATTTATAGGAAAATCTTTATTGATAATTCTAAAAAATAAATGAAGAATAAAAATTCCAAACTTCATCTAAGCATAGATTATCAAATTATTAATTAAGCATAATCTATCAAAGAATTATGATTTGTGAACTCTATCTATTATTTATTTATAGAAAAATCATAACTTTATTTCTTTTTAGGAAGAAGATGAGATAAATCCATGTTAGATCTATTAAACTAACTTCATCTACATTCTATGGTTAAAGAAAATTAGCTACTCATGTTCCTAATAAGCAAAATCTTATTTTTATTCATGAAAACAAATAAATCTAATCTAGAAAGTAATAAATCTATACTAGAAAGCAATTAACTCTATCTAAAAATTGAATAAAGAATTAAAAGCAATGGCTTACCTCTAGAGCACGGTATTGTGGCCGCCACCCCTTCAACAAAACCCTAATTTTATTAATTTAAAACGAGTACAAAACTTCAGGATTCCCTTTAGAATATAAGGATACGGCCAATATATAGGCTTCGAAAATCAAACCCTAATTTTAGTAGAACTGAAAAACTACAAAATTACAAAGAAGCCATGGGAGAAATCTTGAGTTGTGGGGCCCACAATGGGCAGCTATGTAGCTGCACTTATGGCTAAATAGTGGTAAAAGTAAAGAATTTATTTATGAGTTTTCTTCCTCGCGTGTATTTTCTCCCTTTTAGTTTATTTTGATGACTTTATTGCACTTGAACTCTCTGCAGCATCGTGATCTCGTACTTTTTCCCACTTTAGAAACTTTTCGGACTTTTATTTCCTACTCCAACTCTGATTTTATGTCATCTCCTTGTACGAATAAAATTCCTGAAAAACACACCAACAATACCCGAGTAGCATTATTTGTATACAAAAATAGATAAAATATGCGAGGAAAAATACAATATATGATACTCATCAGTTTGCAATACAGAAAATGCGATACTATTTAGTTCGACAAAAATCCACGTTATATTGAGAGTTTATCCCTTAAGAATATTAATGACCAAGCCAGGGTCATTAAATTCTAGATTATCTAATTGTGCCATTCTACTATCATAATATAATATGCATTTCATTCCACGCTGAATGCCCGATTCTAATATCTTCAAAATTGTATGAAGATATCCCTGATGAAGTATGTGAAGGAAATATAAATTCGAAGACAGATATTCAACAATAAACTGCTAAAGCAAATGCTGTTATAGAAGATATATGGTAATTTTTCTTTGATGGTGCTTCTGGAATGTGATCTTAAAGAAAGATGGTAGCAGGAGTGGGGGTTGTTTTTGTTTCTCCCTATAACCATATTATTCCTAGAGCATACTTATTGACAAGTTCATGTTCTAATAATGTTGTTAAATACAATGCCCTAATGATTGGTTTAAAAATAGTCAGACAGCTGGGGGTGAAGTATTTAGAAGCATATGGAGATTTCCAACTTGTTATAAACCAAGTTAAACGAGAATATGAAGTCAGAAATTAAGATCTGTTACCATATTACCAAGCAGTAATAAAAATGACTGATAACTTTTGTAATACCCTAAAATTCGAGCTATCTGTATTGCTCTCTTGAGACCAGGGTGCTGAATAAGTCCACCGAAGTCAATTTTGGATACCGAAATAACTTTTGGTGAATGTAACATTAAATCCACAAATCTAAATGACATTCGGTATTCGTGATTATTAGTTTTTTAATATTTAGAATTTTTGGAGATTTTTTTTAGGAGGCCGAAAAATACTCCCAAAATTGCTAATTTAATAATATTAAATATATCATTCTAATTATTTCAGAATTTCGGTTCATTTATTCCTGACATCGAAACAATAAACAGATAATTTTGTAGTGTTTCTCTCATTGAGTACTATACCCTACATTAATTTGGTAGCATTCAGAGAATGTTATACGAACCGAAATTACTAAATTATTAAATAAATAAATAAAATAATAATTTAATTCAAAAAAAATGAGCTGGCTGCCCTCGCAAGCCACCGCTAAACATAGGCGGTGGCCATACGAAAAACCAATTGAAAAAAAAGAAAGAAAAAATAAAATAAAAAATAAAAGCCCACACCTACTCTTCCTAATCTCTCTGCCTCCCTCTCTCCATCACTCTTTACTCTCTTTCTCATTTTCTCTGGTTGCACCAACAGAACCTAAAAGAAAATTTAAAAATAAAAATAAAAAGAGAAGGAGAAGGGGAAGAAACGGGGTTCGACAAATTGAAGAAGATTAAAGAAAATTCGATATAAGTAACACACTTTTTTTCATGATTATTTCTTTATCTCTTCTTGATTATTTCTTTGGATTCATATAAATTTTATTTTGATTATATTGATGCAAAATTGCTTAAATGTTAGCCATTTGTTTAAATTAAGTTCGGATTTAGAGTAAAAAAAAAATTATTTTTAATATGAGGATGCTCCTATTTATAATTATGTTCTTTTCAACAAATTTGGTAAATAGGTGAACAAATAAAATAAAATAAAATAGAAAAAAAGGAAAGACGAAGAAGAGGAAGAAGCAGAGAGGGAGAGACAGAGATAGAGACAGAGAGAGATTAGGTGAAGTGGGCCGGGAAGTAAAAAAAATAAACAAAATAGAAAAATAAAAGAAGTCTGGCCCAACCTAGAAGAAAAAAAAGAAAAAAAAAAGAATATAGTGGGCTTAGATTTAACTTGGGCCAAAAAAATAATAAATAATAACAGACTGGGCCGACCAGTCCAGCCCAGTAAGTAAAATAAAAAAAATTTGGTAGTGGGCCTGGGCCTAGGCTGGATAGAAACGAAAAGGAAAAATAAAATTAAAATAAAGATATGAAAAAGTGGGAATTTAGTAGACTTGGGCTTGATGGATTAAATGATTGAGAGATTTGAATTGAAATTGGCTTGAATTAATTGGACATAATTGATAAATTAATAATAGTAATAAATTAGATTTTAATTAAAAGAGAAATATATATTAATATATATGATTGAGCCTAGAAATGTAATAAATGCATACGTTGGGTTTAAAAATAATGCAGTATTATTATATGATTCTCTTGATTCCCAAATTGTGTTATTGATTGGTATTGAGAATTAAACCAGATTATTGAAATAATTTTAATAATATACATTGTTATATAATTGTGTACTAATATATTATGTGTTAATTTATCATGCTACAAGTCAAGTGTTTCGATATTACAAATCATGTGTTATGATACTACATATCATGTATAGTCATGAAAAATACAAGCATATTATCATGAATTGAAAAATAATTAAAGAAGGGTTATAAAATTTTCATGTGCAAAATGTATTATGAATACGGGGATGTGAGAAACTATATGATGGATAAGAGTCTTGCCGTATAAAGATTGATTGTATTGTTAGGGCCGGAATTTTTTTACTGCAGCGGCCTGGGTGATTACTAGATTACCAATTGATAATTACCCAGAGTGGTATGTCCGTTACTGTAATACAGTACAGAAATTGATTGTAGTGCCTGGCGGCATGTCATGGTTCAACGTCATGAATATTGTGGCCAGGTCCCGAATATGCACTGGCACTTATACGACAATGGAGAATAACGCTATTTTATCCATTAATACAATTTCTACAATTAAATTGGACGATGACTGAGACCAATAGAAAATAGGATTAAATAGATAGAAAAGTTATTGTCATGTTTATTTAGTTATTGTCATGTTTATTTATTTATGCATTTATTTATGCTTATTTTCATGTTTAATTTATATGTACACGAACAACACTGACATAAACATGCTCATGCATACTTATATTCATGTACTATGATAGTACACAATTTCTCTTTTTAATTGTGTTATTTACTGGGTTTAATCTCTTAGATTTTGAACCTAGATTTGGAAGATGAAGAAAGGGATCCCGCCCCAGTTTAAGACCCGTACTTCGTTGGACAGATCGAGTGACAATAAGTAAGCAAAGTACCATATGGAGAATCTTTGTATATTTTGTTTATATTTTCTTTTGTCTGGGCACTACTTTCTCTTTTGATTCTTTTATGTTCATATTTAAATCAGTGTGCCATTTTATATAATGAACTTTTTGTATAAATAAAATCTTTTCAGTTTTAGACATGTTATTTATTCATCTGATTGTAGCAGTAGTTACTGTTATTCCAAGATCCTGTGACTGTTGGGTTGTCTAGTGCAAGTAATAAGTAACGTCCTCCGTTTTAGGAAGCAGCTGAAAAACGGGGGTGTTACAGAGTGGTATCAGAGCCTAAATTTAGATGGAAGACCATAAAACTATTGCCACATAAGAGAATGTCTGTGACTTATTCGTAATAATTATTTCTTATTCTTTGATATCTATCAGATCTCGTATCGTGCCTATCATGTTGTTTTTTATTCGTTTTAGGTATCTATCTTGAATTTTTTTTTATTGATTCTTATCTGGTCTGTTGCAGAATAATGTCGACCCGATCTCTTGTGAGTACGAGTGCAAGTCCGATAGATAATACGTCTGATCATAGGAGCGTAGTACAAAGAGTAGCACAGATGCAGGAGACCACGACAATGATATTAGAAATAATGTTGCAGTCTAAAGAGTCAGAAAGGACCGGAATGGTGTCGGACTTTCGAAGCCTGCAGCCATCAGTATTTTCTGGGACAGAAGGACAATTAAAATCTGAACAGTGGATTGTGAATATGGAGAATCTTCTAAGATCTGCAAGAATTCCAAAAGAAAATCGAGTAGAGCTAGTATGTATACAATTGACTGATATAGTTAGAACGTGGTGGCTTGCTGAAGAAGTAAAGCATAAGGAACCCTTAACATGGGTGAAGTTTGTTAAAGCATTCCTTACCAAAGTTTTTCATGCATCATTAAGGTAGGAAATGAGAAAGAAATTTTTGACACTACAGAAAGGAGATCGGATTGTAGACGCCTATACTTCAGAGTTCGTAATGTTCAGTCGATTCGCGCCAAACCTAATAGCTTATGAAGAGGAGCGAGCACATATGTTCAAAAAGGATTGAGGTATCATCTAAGGGAGCATGTAGCAGGTCATAACTATAGGACTTGCTTGGAAATGTTTGAAACAGCGTGTCGCCTGGAGCAAGTAGTCAAGGAAGGGAGGCCGACGACATTTAAAAGGCCATTTAATCAGAGAGAAAGTTCTTTCCAGAGATTTGGAGACCCTCCGGCAAAGCGACAAGTAGTGGTTAATAAAGGAGGTCTTTTAGTATGCAATTTCTGCAATAAGCCGGAGCATGTTCAGAAGCAGTGTAGAAGAGTTTTGGGGCTATGTCTGATATGTGGGTTAGCGGATCATCAGATAACTAATTGTCCGAGAGCACAATCAAGGCAACAACCAGCAGGCGGAGTTCCTTATCAGCTAGCATTGAGACCAGCTGCTGTGGGACCACAAGATTGGAGGACTGAAAGACCGAACTAGAAGCGATCCTTGGAGACACAACAACAAGCCTATGCCAGAGCCCAAAGAGGAGCAGGACAGAGACATGGACATGTTAGACTAATGAATGCTGAGGAGGCTCAGACCACTGGGGGAGTCGTGGCAGGTACGATTTTAGTTGGCAATATACCAGCAACTGCTCTATTTGATTCTAGAGTTTTACACTGTTTTATCTCTATCATATTTGTTTCCCGCAATACTATTGATTTTCCAATCTTACTTGCGGGGTGGGACATTAAGACTGGGAACTGTAATATCATGACTAATAAGGAATGTAGGCTATGTCTCTTAGTAATTAAGAGAAAAGAATTTTATGTCAACTTGTTAGTTATCAATGGAGGAGGATATGATATTATCTTAGGCATGAATTGATTGAGTGTTTCCATGCGGTGATAGATTGTAGGAGAAAAAAGGTAATATTTCAGATTCTTGGCTGTTTGGAGTTTGAATTTATTGGTGGAAGTCAATCTCTGAACCAGCTAAATCTAAGGTGTCCCTAAAATAAGGAGTTTTTGAGGCTATGGAAGTAGGAGAAGGAATGATCCTAATAGTATCAGAATTCTTAGATATATTTCCTGAAGATATACGTGGACTACCACCAGTAAAGACAGTAGAATTTACTATTGATATTATCTCTGGAGCTAAATAAGTTCTTAGGTCACCTTATCAATTGGGAGTTGCAGAACTACAAGAAATTAAGAGACAAGTAGATGAGCTACTGAAGTTAGGTTTTGTGAGGCGATAAGTATGTATTATGTATTTTTTCTCCCATATTTTATCTATTTTTGTATATAAATAATTTCTACTGGGGTATATTTAGTATGTTTTTATAGGTAACAAAGGTTTCGCAAGAAAAAGAAGAAGAAGATGAGAATTTATCAAGAATAGGAGCAAAGAAAGTTAACTAAGGCGAAAACCGACACTCAAGTGCAGCAACAGCAATTTTAAGAGTATTTTCGGTGAAGATAAAGCTTGAACTGGAAACTTTCATATAGGGAAATTTATGGAGCTCATAATTATCTTTGAAACGAGTCTAAGAACAGCTTAATCCGAGTTAATATACAAATGTTATGACTATTTTATTGAAGCACTGTAGAGTGAAAAATCTGATCCAGCGGGCTACGGGTTTATTGAACTTAATTTCGGATTTTGGACCCGAAAATTAGTATTTTATGCCATCTAATCTCAACCATTAGTTTCTAATACCTATGGATTGAATTAAAATTATATATATTGAGATTAGTTTGTATTAGATTAGAATCATATCTTTTGTATTGAGTTTGAGTAGAAGTATGATTGTATTAGGATTATAAATACCTCATGAATTCTTGTAAATAGGGAGAGCTTTTTGGGTGTAATTTTATATATAATTTTTATTAATAAAATTAGGATTTTGCTGAAGGGGTGGTGGCCACAATTTCGTGCTCCAAAGGTAAGTCATTGTTTTTAGATCTTTACTTGCTTTTTAGATAGAGTTAATTATTTTCTAGTTTAGGTTTTATTGCTTTCTAGATTAAATTTATTTGCTTTCATGAATAAAAATAGGATTTTGCTTACTAGAATTATGAGTAGCTAATTAGTTTAGCTCTAGGATGTAGATGAAACTAGAATCCACCATGTAATTGCTCTCTAGTATTTTTCTTCCTAATAAAATAAATAAAGATATGAATTTTCCAGAAAATGATTAAAATATAAGAACTAGTAGATTAATATTTTGATAGGTTATACTTGAGTAAAATTTCTTGATAGGCTATAGTTAGTTAGGGTTTCGAGTTATTTAGTTTATTTTTATGAAAAGTAGTATCTTTGATGAGTTATACTTGCATACTACTTGATAGCTCATGCTTAGGGCACTTTAAATAAAGATTAAACTAAAAGATCACATTTTTATGAAAGATGAAGATAATAGAAGTAAATACATGGTTGGAAACTAGTGGATTCTAGATTCTAGGCTAATTAGAACAACCAAATTTCAACCTAGAAACTCTTAGTTAATCCAGTAGAATTAAAGAAATAGTAAGGATCGCAAAATACCAGAGATCTCTGTGAGACGACCTGTTAAGCGCTACAACCGATACTGTACGCTTGCAGTTAAATTATCACATCATGAGGCCCAGTGTTTCACCTTGGGGAGCTCTAGTATTATTAGTAAGAAAGTAGGGTGAGAGTCAAAAACTGTGTATGGACTATAGAGATTTGAATGCAGTAATAATAAAAAATAAACATCCATTACCAAGAATAACTGATCTGTTTGATCAATTGGGAGGAGTAAGGGTATTTTCGAGGATAGATTTTCGTTCTGGATTCTATCAGATAAGAGTCCGAACAGAAAATATTCCAAAAACTGTATTTAGAACCAGACATGGTCATTATAAATATTTGGTAATGCCATTTGGAGTGACTAACACCCCAGCAGTGTTTATGAATCTGATGAACCATATTTTTTCTCAGTATCTAAATAAATTTGTGATAGTGTTTATTGATGATATATTATTCTACTCCAAGAATAAAGAGAGCATACTGAGCATTTGAGAATAATTTTGCAGACTATGAAAGAGCAAAACTTATATGGAAAACTGAATAAATGTGAGTTTTGGCTAGATAAGGTTGTTTTCTTGGGTCACATAGTTTCAGGAGATGGTGTATCAGTTGATCCTAAAAAGATAGAAGCTGTAATGGATTGACCTGTACCGAAATCAGTGTCGAAGATTCGGAGTTTTCTGGGGTTGGCTAGATATTATAGGCGGTTTGTAGAAGACTTTGCAAAAATCGCGTCTCCTCTAACTAAATTGACTAGGGAAGGAGTAGAATATGTCTGGATAGAGGAATGTAATAAAATATTTGATGAATTAAAATAAAGACTGACAACAATACCAGTGTTGGCAATTCCAGACAATTCTGGAGGAATGAAGGTCTATAGTGATACTTTAAAATAGGGATTAGGGTGTGTGTTGACACAAAATGGGAGAGTGATTGAGTTTGCATCAAGATAGTTGAGACCTCATGAGAGAAACTATCCAACTCATGACTTGGAGCTAGCAGCAGTGATTCATACTTTGAAAATTTAGAGATATTATTTACTAGGACAGAGGGTAAAAGTATACACTGATCATAAAAATTTGAAGTATACTTTCACTCAGAAGGAACTGAATATGAGACAAAGGCGATGGTTGGAGTTGGTAGTAGATTATGATTTAGAAATTAAGTATCACCCAGAAAGGATTAACACAGTGCCAGATGCACTGAGTTGGAGGCCTGCAGTGGAGACATTAACTCAGCAAAAAGAACTTTTAATGGAGATGCAAAGGATAGAATTGGAAGTAATTTTACTAGGAGGGACAACACAATTTATGGAGATACTGTTACAGTCACTATTAAAAAGCAGATTAAACAAGCTCAGGTTGGAGATGAAAATTTTCAGAGATTAAAGAATAAGATAGAAGCAGGCAAGAGACCAAAAATAAAATACACTCAGAGAAGACTATTATGTTTAAAGAAAGATTATGGGTGCCTAAGGAGGAAGTAAGAGATAGAGTTTTACAAGAAGCTCATAGATCAATATATCTTATTTATCTCGGAAGCAATAAGATGTATAAGGATGTGAAAATGTATTTCTGGTGATCAGACATGAAGAAAGAGATTGCCAGATATGTATCTAGATATTTTACTTGCTAGCAAGTGAAGACTGAGTATCAAAGGACAGTTGGATTGCTCCAACCATTAGCAATATCAGAGTGGAAGTGGGAACAAATATCGATGGACTTTGTTACAGGCTTACTTAGGAGCACCAAGGGCAATAATGCAATTTGGGTAATTGTGGATCGACTGACTAAATAGGCTCACTTCATTCCATTTAGAGTTGGTCAATCAACAGAAAAATTAGGCAGAAAATTTATGCAAGAAATAATGAGATTGTAAGGAGTCCCAACTAGGATTGTATCAAATCGAGATACAAGGTTCAGATCACACTATTGGGAGAAATTAATGGATAGTATGGGGACACATTTGCATCTATCTTCAGCTTATCATCTACAAACTGATGGTCAATCAGAACAGACTATCCAAGTACTTGAGGATATGCTTAGGGCATGCGTGTTGGATTTTGGTGGATTTTGGGAAGACTATTTATATATGTTGGAATTTTTTTATAATAATAGTTATCAGGAGAATATCAAAATGGCACCATTTGAAGTTTTGTATGGGCAAAAATGCAGATCTCCATTATATTGGGACGAGGTTGGAGAACGAAGTATTTTGGGGTTGATTACTCAAGTAACAGAGCAAGTAAAGGTTATCAGAAAACACATGAAGGCAGCTCAAGATAGATAAAAAAAATGGGCAGAAGATAAAGTAGAAGATAAAGTATTTGTTAAGATATCCCCGATGAAGGGTGTGATTAGATTTGGTAAGAAAGAAAATCTTAGTTCAAGATACATTTGACCATTTGAGATCGTAGAAAGGATTGGAAGCTTTGCTTATCGATTATCATTACCATTAGAGATGGGAAGTGTTCATAATGTGTTCCATGAATCACAACTGCGAAAATGTTTGGGTAAAGAGCACAAAGTAGTAGATCTGTCCGAGATAAATTTGAAATCAGACCTAAAGTATGAGAAGCATCGCGTAGTAATTATCGGCCGACGGGAGATAGTCCTTAAGAACAAAATGATAATGTTGGTTCTTATTTCCTGGGATACACAATCGTCAAGAGATTCAATTTGGGAGCTTGAAAGGGACATCAGGACAAAGTATCCATATCTTTTCTCATGATTATGTATGTCAAATAAATTTACTTTTAATCCAGTAGGTACCCGTGAATACAAGCATGTCTTCTAATTTAAAATTTTGAGGACGAAATTTTTTTTGTTGGGTGGGTAGGATGTAATACCCCAAAATTCGAGCTTTCTGTATTGCTCTCTTGAGACCAGTGATGCCGAATAAGTCTACCGAAGTTTATTTTGGATACTGAAATAACTTTCGGTGAATGTAACTTTAAATGCACAAATCCAAATGATATTCGGTAAGTTTTCTAATATTTAGGATTTTTGGAGATTTTTCTTATCAGGCCGAAAAATACTCCCAAAATTGCTAATTTAATACTATTAAAATCATCGTTCTAATTACTTCAGAATTTCGGTTTATTTATTTCGAACATCGAAATAACAAATAGATAATTTTGTAGTGTTCCTCTCATTGGGTACTATGCCCTACATTAATTTGGTAGCATTCAGAGAATGTTACACAACCGAAATTACTAAATTATTAAACAAATAAATAAAATAATAATTTAATTTAAAAAAATGAGCTGGATGCCCTCGCAAGCCACCGCCAAATATGGGCGGTGGCCGTATGAAAAACCAATTGAAAAAAAGAAAGAAAGAAAAAATAAAATGAAAAATAAAAGCCTACACCCACTCTCCCTAATCTCTCTGCCTCCCTCTCTCCCTCACTCTTTACTCTCTTTCTCATTTTCTCTGGTTGCACCAACAGAACTAAGAAGAAAATTTTAAAAAAAAAAAAAAAAGAGAAGGAGAAGGAGAAGGGGAAGAAATGGGGTTCGACAAATCGAAAAAGATTAAAGAAAATCCGATGTAAGTAACACACTTTTTTCTTGATTATTTCTTTATCTCTTCTTGATTATTTCTTTTTATTCATATAAATTTTATTTTTATTATATTGATGCAAAATTGCTTAAATGTTAGCCATTTGTTTAAATTAAGTTTGGATTTAGAGTAAAAAAAATTTTTTTTTTAATATGAGGATCCTCCTATTTACAATTATGTTCTTTTCAACAAATTTGGCAAATAGGTGGCCAAATAAAATAAAATAAAATAGAAAAAAAAAGATGAAGAAGAGGAAGAAGCAGAGAGGGAGAGATAAAGACAGAGAGAGAGAGAGAGATTTGGTGAAGTGGGCTGGGAAGTAAAAAAAATAAACAAAATAAAAAAAGAAAAGAAAGTCGGCCTTACCCAACCCAGAAGAAAATAAAGAAAAAAGAATACAGTGGGCTTAAATTTAACTTAGGCCAAAAAATAATAATAAATAAATAATAACAGACTTGGCTTGCCAGCCCAGCCCAGTAAGTAAAATAAAAAAAAATTGGCAGTGTGCCTAGGCCTGGGCTAGACAGAAAAGAAAAGGAAAAATAAAATTAAAATAATATGAAAAAGTAGGAATTTAGTAGGCTTGGGCTTGATAGATTAAATAATTGAGGGATTTTAATTGGACTTAGCTTGGATTAATTGGACATAATTGATAAATTAATAATAGTAATAAATTTGATTTTAATTAGAAGAGAAATGTACATTAATATATATGATTGAGTCTAGAAATATAATAAAAGCATATGTTGGGTTTAAAAATAATGCAATATTATTAAATGATTTACTTGATTCCCAAATTGGGTTATTGATTGACATTGAGAATTAAATCAGATTATTGAAATAATTTTAATAATATGCATTGTTATATAATTGTGTACTAATATATCATGTGTTAATTTATCATGCTACAAGTCAAGTGTTTTGATATTACAAATCATGTGTTATGATACTACATGTCATGTACAGTTATGAAAAATACAAGCACGTTATCATGAATTGAAAAACAATTAAAGAAGGGTTATAAAATTTTTATGTGCAAAATGTATTATGAACACGGGGATGGAAAAAACTATATGATAAATAAGAGTCTTACCGTATAATGATTGATTGTATTGTTAGGGCCGGGATTCTTTTACTGCAGCGGTCTGGGTGATTACTAGAACACCAATTGATAATTACCCAGAGTGGTATGTCCATTACTGTAATACAGTACGAAAATTGATTGTAGTGCCTAGCGGCATGCCATGGTTCAACGCCATGAATATTGTGACCGGGTCCCGGATATGCATGGGCACTTATACGACAATGGAGAATAGCGCTATTTTATCCATTAATACATTTTTTACAATTAAATTGGACGATGACTGAGACCAATAGAAAATAAGATTAAATAGATAGAGCAGTTATTGTCATGTTTATTTATTTATGCATTTAATTATGCTTGCTTTCATGTTTAATTTATACGTACACGAACAACACTGACATAAATATGCTCATGCATACTTATACTCATGTACTATGATAGTACATAATTTCTCTTTTTAAATGTGTTACATACTGGGTTTAATCTCTTGGATTTTGAATCTAGATTTGGGAGATGAAGAAGGGGATCCAGCTCCAGTTGAAGACCCGTACTTCGTTTGACAGATCGAGTGACAATAGCTAAGCGAAGTACCATATGGAGAATCTTTGTATATTTTGTTTATATTTCTTTTTGTCTGGGCACTGCTTTCTCTTTTGATTCTTTTATGTTCATATTTAAAGCAGTGTGTCATTTTATGTAATGAACTTTTTGTATAAATAAAATCTTTTCAGTTTCAGACATGTTATTTATTTATCTGATTGTGGCAGTAGTTACAGTTATTTCAAGATCCTGTGACTATTGGGTTGTCTAGTGCAAGTAATAAGTAACGTCCCCCGTTTTAGAAAGCAGCTGAAAAACGGGGGCGTTACAACTTTAATGGTTTCTATATCAGTTATGTACCGTATCACCAGAATGATTATGCAGATGTATTAGCTTATTTGGCTGCTACTTTAGCGTTACCCAGAAACGCTAGCAATCGTGTAATAGTGGGAAGTAAAAATTATTTTACCCAAAATATGAGCTTGAGCCGGAACTAAATTCAGATAAGAAACAAGAAGCAGATAAAGAATATGCTCTTCAGTCTAATCTTGAACCATGAGCCTAGTAATTTACTTACATAGATTATATTTTTTATGGAATATTACCAGAGTTCCTAAAAAAGCAGCAGGAATTCAAAGAAAAGTTGTTCAATTCTATTATAATGCTGAACTTTAGACGTTATATAGAAAATATTATGATGGGATTTTACTTCGTTGTCTTTCTAACAAAGAAGCTCAAGAAGCACTTGAAGAAGCTCATAGTGGTATTTGTGGTGCACATCAACATGATCAAAACTCTGGGATAGACTCTGAAGAATGGATTATTACTGGCCCAAAATGATGACAGACACAGTCATTTATGCTAAGAAATGTAGAGCATGTTAGATACATGCGAACTTTATACATCAAGCTTCGGAGTAATCCATCCAATCGCTACATCATGGCCATTTGAATAACGGGGAATGGACATTATTAGATCAATCTCCCCGCCTTCAACGAGGGGGCCATCGATTTATATTGGCTATAACATATTACTTCTCAAAGTGGATTGAAACTGTTGCTTTAACTGAAGTAAAATCTTCAGATATGATTAAATTAATCAAATATCATGTCATATACCACTTTGGAGTACCTAGGAGAATCATTCATGACAACGGAACTCAGTTTGTGAGTCAGTACTCTAGGTTTTGCAATAAGTATCAAATTGAAAGTGTAGTTTCATCTTCATACTATCACACAACCAATTGTTTAGCAGAAGTTTTCAATATAACTATTATGAAGCTTTTTAAAAAGTTTATTTCATCCAACCAACGAGATTGGGACGAAAAGTTTAGAGAATATCTTTAGGCTTATCGACCTACTGTCAGCACTCCTACAAACACTATGCTATTTTCTTTGGTGTGCGGGTTTAAAGCAGCATTACCTTTGAAAATTCAAATTCCATCATTACGGGTCACGGTAGCAACCAAAATGACACAAGAAGAAAGAATCGACAAAGACTTATGGAGTTAAAAGTTCTTGATGATAAGGGTTTGGAAGCTTAACAAAATATTGAACTTTACTAAGCGTGAATCTCCAAAACCTTTAATAAAAATGTTAAACAGAGAATTTTCAAAAAAGGAGATATGGTTCTTTCAGTAAGAAAACCAATCATAATTAATTAAAAATCCAAAGAAAAGTTCTAGCCAAAGTGGGAATGACCTTTCATTATTGATGTAGTTTATTCTAATAGTGCATATCGTTTGGAAAAACTGAATGGTGATAAAATAATGATACCAATCAATGAGAAGTTTATGAAGAAATAGTATTCTTAACTTTCTATTGAAAGGCTAAAAATCCTGTGAACTTGTTTTTGTTTAAGATTCGCAATTTTGGAATTAGAATTTCCTAAAAAATCACGAATTTCATAAAGTCGCATTGTAAGAAGCTCAGATACACAATGTGAATATTCACAAAGTTGTGTCTGGCAAACAAAAAATTTATTTTCCTCTAAATTTGCTAAGTTAAAAATTACCTCTGGCAAAAATGCAAATTTTTGTAAAGTCGTACTCTATGCAAATGCGTGAGATCCGCGGCTCTAATGCAGAGTCGTGCATTTCCCAAAAGCGCGAAATTTGTAATTCTGATATAAAGTCGTATTTCCTCTCAAAATGCGAAGATTGTATTTTGGCCAAAATTATCCAACGTATTTCAAAACACTTCTAAAATCATGGAGTTTTGAAAACTTTGGAGGGGTTCTGTTGGCGGAATTTTCTTTTATTGGAATCATCTTTCATAAAGAGAGATCTGCGTATATAAACTACAAAACAAATAAGATGTGGTCTTCACAGAGTTGTGCTTTATTTTTCATAAAAGATGAGACGCGATTTTTGATTCGCTAATGAAACTGAAGTGTGAATTTTTTTTCTCTAAATTCACAGACTTAATAAAGAGTGGGTCCTACAGGGTCTCATTATCGTGTCCAAGTATATTATGCAAAAAGCGAACATGCCATCACAACAAAGCTGCGAATTTAAAGTTTGAGATTTGCAGTCCAACAAAGCCATGAATTTAAAGTTTGATATTCGTATTCCAGTTGCAGTTCCGATTGCGGTTTAAAGGAAATGCGAATCTAAAAATTGAGATTTGCGTTTTGCATTTTGCATTTCAGTTACGATGCAGAGAATTAAAAATGTCGGTTATAAATTCTGAGATTTAATATAAATATGCCAGACCAAAAGGCGAGAAATTAATTCTCAGATCATGGACGCCAACAGTTGGACAGTTATATCAACTCAAAAGTCTCCAAAACTCTATAAATAGCAGAAGTTTAGGCGGAAAAGGCATCTGGAGATCAATATAAAATAAAAGTCATTTTCTAACTAAGTGTTGGTGCTATCAAGAGCTCTAATTGTTTGCTAACTCAAAATTTTATTTGGTGTGTCAACGGAGAGTAGTATCGTCCTCCACAGCTACTCTAGATTCTAGTTTTAAACAAATAAAGAATTAGATTTTCCTCATATTCTGTAAATGGGAAACCGTTCATAATTGTAATATTTTATTAAAAAACTTCAATAAAGAATTATTTATAATTTTATGGCGAACAATAGTATAATACATTCTTCATACCCAACCTAAGATCAGATTTATCTGAACATTTAAATATTTTGAACTAGAAGCACACTAATCTGAATGATTAAGAAAGAAACAATGTTTATGAGTTCATCTCACTGTTATTTCTATCTAACTTGTTGCTGCTTAATGCCCTTGATGCACCAACTAAATTTGACTGCATTGTATAATCAACAAAAGCATTTGAGTGCATATTTCCAACTGACAGTACTGTTCAAATCTCAACTTGCCATTATGTATTTAATGATTAGTTCGAGTTTAGGATGATATATTAATTAACCATAATCACCTTCATATATATAACTATTCAGAAATAGTTAATTAGCATGAGATGCTGTGACGAGTTTGTCTCCTTGTGTCGAGAACCATCTAGGGAAGGTATCAACTTCATAGAAAGAGCAATACTTTGCAACTTGTCAGTTGTTATCATTCACAAGGATAACTGCAAAATGGTACAGATGCTGTTGGCAGCCAACCGAGAACTGCCACGTATACAAACTGCCTTCATTCTTAGATACTGTTACCGGCCCAACCCATGTGGGAACTGGGATTAATATTGTTGGGTGGGTTGTTCCATCTTCTCGTCAATCGATCAAACTGGTCAAGCTTACATCTGACCCTCAAGGATGATGACACTTCATCTGCCAAGCTGGCAGATTTGATCCGCTGCAGGAAATTTGGAAGCTAAATTGAAACTGTAAATTCTGTTATAAATAAATAATAGCCGACATGAACGGGAACGGATTATCCAAATTTACCCTGTAATATTATTTTAAGATAGAGACATAGATATGTAAATATGCTCTCAGTTTGGATATGGATGAGCATAACGATAGCAAAGTGGACCTTTTGTGGATATCCATGCAAATTCGGATATTCCCTTTTTATGCAATATTTCCACAAGTTTCCAGCTATTAATCTTATTCATATATTCATACATTATCTTGTCTATTTGTTCATTTCTGTACTATCAATCTATAATTTGTTGTGGTTCACATATTTTACTTTTCTCTAAAGTGCAATCATTTTTTTTTTTAAATTAAACATTAATTTTGCTATGATCTTTAAACAAATCTTGTCAATATTCATATTTATTTTCATAGTATATGATTATTATCCATATATACTGTTTTTTCTGGATAGGGATAGAACTAGGATTTTAGAATCGAAGGGGTCAATGATAAAAACTTGAACTTCTATTAATAAAAAAAATTAAAATTCTATAAATAAAATCATGTTACAATTTGTTCAAAAAAATAAGACAAACATAGTACCAAAAAATTATTTCCGAACACAATGCGTAATACGAAATTAACTTCAACTTATATTATCAACAAAATCGTATAATTCACTTTTAGAAAGGGAGAAGAACATAGTAACAAAATGGTAGTTTTAAAGATCAACACCTTAATTTCTTTGAAACTATTCCCCTAACATCTATCCGACCACAACCTTCGAGTCAACATGCATGTGAGCCACCTTTGAATTAAAAATTTTAGCAAATTAATCAAGAGATAAGAATATTTACTAACTAACTAACTAATCAAGTCATAAAATTGCAAGAAGGACAAAAAAAATAAAATAAAAACCGTGATATATCAGCCACATATGAGATAAATGATCAAATATAACACATTGAAATATAGCACATTGATATGAAATGTTATCAAACAAAGTTATAAGATGTATGTATATATATATATATATATATATATATACACACACACAGTGTGTGTGTGTCTCTATGCATGTGTGTGTATGCATGTGTGTGTGTATGGAATTACTATATATGTGTCAACAACTCAGGAAAGTTACGTGAGTAAATTACAAAAAAAGTAATGACTCCCTTATTTTTTTTTTAATTTTTAGATTATAAATGTGCCTTCTTAACTACTTAATTAAGGTTTAAGTTTCATCGGTTTTGAAGCTTATATGTTCTTTCATCAAGTGGATACAAAATATTGTATTAACAAAAAATCGTTAATTTTATGTGTACTTGATGAAAGACCAAATTAAAAATAAAATCTAAGAAATTTGGTATGAGTGAATCCAAAGGGTTTGAGATCATAATCTAAAAGGCTTATTTTAGAAAAAATTATTAGAGATAGGAGAAATAAGCTACAGTTAAGGTAATTTACATAAGTTGGCGGCTCATTTCTTTTTCTCTCACTCTTTCTATATATGATATTACTGTAAATGAGTAGCCAGCTTAGAACACTTACGTGAGCTATCGGCATAAAAATTGTGATCTCGTAACTTTTTTAATTTTTTAGCAATTATGATCTCGGCCTCTATGGCATTTTGAGGATCAAATTTCTTGAATTTTTAAGTTTGTTTGTCCTTCCAACAATGCATATCGATTGAGCTTTTGCCAAAGATTTCATGAACCTGTTATGTTAAGTTCTTATTTTTGACAGCGAGATTTGAACCATTTTACCCATATCACCACATAAAAACCGCTTACCGTAAACCTATCATATTAAGCTCTTATTTCTGACAATGAGATTTGAATCATCTCACCTACCTTACAAATCATCCCATACACACTTCAATAAACAATCATTCTCGTGATCCTGATCCGATCACTGACTCTATCCGTCTGTATCTAGGCGAGTCAATCCATGATCCTGACCCAATCATCGATTCTGTCAGTTATCCAAGTGAATCACCCTATAAGCACGTCAGTCATACATCTGTTTGCAGGTTTTGTGATCCTGACCTAATCACCGGCTCTGTCTGTTATCCAGATGAGTCAATTCATGATCCTGACATGATCATCGATTCTGTATGTTATCCAGATGAATCACTCCGTAAGTATATCAGCCATACCTCTGTCTGCGGGTTCCATGATCCTGACCCAATCACCGACTCTGTCTGTATTTTAGGCAAGTCATCCTATAATCCTAACTCGATCATCGATTTTGTCTGTTATCTAAGTGAATTACCCCCATATGCATGTCAGTCATACCTCTGTCTTCGGTTCTTTGATCATAACCTAATTATTGACTCTATCTGTTATTCAGGTGAGTTACCCCCAAATCTCACATCGACTCTATTGGTATCCAAGCGAGTCACCTCCAAATCTCATATCGGCTCTGTCTGTTATCTAGGCGAGTCACCTTAAAATCTCACATCGACTCTGTCTACTATCTAGGCAAGTCACCTCCAAATCTCAAATCGATTCTGTCTGTTATCCAGGCAAATCACTCCGGCTCTATCTGATTTCCGGGTGAGTCACCTTCACAACAAATTCCAAAACCAAACTTGTTATAGTCGTACTATATCCATAATAAGTTCCATCTTCTGCAACGCTACCTTCTAAAAATCCACAAATCCACAATTCCAATATTCACATCAGCTATGTCTTCTTTCTAGACAAACCATCCTTAAAAAAAATAAAACTAGCTACGGAAGTTACGTAACCTTGGAGATTATCTCATGGGCATGGTCTATTGTAGCCTGATTGGCATTCAGCTCAAATCTTACTTGTCCAATTTTCTCATTGTTAGCCTCTTGACTAGCCTGGAGGCTGCCGACTTCAATGGTCCAAGCTTCCTCTTGATGGCGAAACTCTTCTTGCTGTGTGATTATCTCTGTCCTACGACGAGCAACTTCAATTTATGTTATAACAGTGATGTTAACTTGTCGAAGAGTTTCCAATGCTCGAACCTGTTCATCTAAAGATGTCAGGCGGGCCTGGAAAAGAGCAACTCGTTCTGATCCACAGATATTTTCAAGGTTGTTCAGAAAATTCAATAACATCAGGTGCCCAAGCTCTACGGAATGACGACCATCCAAGAACATAGACACGCACCGCCGCAACAAGCACAAGAAAATCATGATGCTGTGCTGGAAAATCTCTTTAAGTGGATCATCATCAGAAATTACTTAGGTAGAAATCAAAACCAGTGTCGGAGTAGGAGTCACAGAAGAAGATGTTGCAACGGTAGGAGAAGTCTCACCACTTAACACTGCCATGATTGTAGGAGGAGAAAAATTTAAAATTAAGAAAAACAAGACTGCACGGGGCAAAACAGCCTTACGTATGCGAGTCTAATAGCCCCGCGAGGCTAATAACCATGCACGAGGTTAATAGCCTCGCGCGGGGATGACAACCTTGCAAATGCAGGTAAATCCAGTTTCCAAACTAGGTTTTCTTTGGGTTTTTACCAGATTTTGATCCCAATCATATCCAATCACTCAGAATTAAAGATTTTATATTCAAATATCAGTCCAGAGGTTGAATTTAACTGGGATTCTATCATTATCCCTAAGAAAACTCCAAAAACTATAAATAGGGGCTAAGAGGGGAGTTTTGAGGATCTTTTGGAGAGATCATTGGATACCAAGAGTTAATTTCTACAAGAGAGCATGCTGACCAGCAGTAAGAGCCGCCACCCAGAAGTTTCTTCATTATATTATCTATATTCAAGACCAATTTTGAGCATTAGATCATCAAATATAAGGTTGACGCTATATAGCCACGTTAGGACCCACACCTTTTGTAAAAAAGAGAGATATATTTTATAAGTTCTCTCGTTTGTTTTCTTTGCTTGCTTTTCATTGTAATTTGGATAATTTTTATTGTAATTCTTTATAAATCCATGGCAATGAAACGAGTCGCGTCTTTCGCAGAAAACAAGCTGGCGACTATAGTGGGAGAAGTCTTCTACAACAACAAGAAGATCGTGGTCCAATCCGATCCTAGAAAAATTAGTAAGTCTGTGTAGATATTGGTCATAGAAATTGATCAACAAAATTATGAGGAGTACTTATTCTCTAGATCGGTTTGTTCGGTCAAAACATGGCTCCATGCCACTTGGAAATCCTATTTACAAGTTCGAATGATAAGAAAACTCCCATTGAACAAGAGCCTCTTGGATCTTTGATCTTGGAAAAGGAAGAAGTCCAAGCATCGGACTCGAATGACGAGATGATTCTTGTTGAACAGGAATTTCTCGCTTCTTTGAGTTCTCAACAAAAAGAGATCCAAACTATGAATTCGAATGACAAAGGGACTCCCATTAAATAGGACTCCTTTGCATCTTTGGATTCCAAAACTTTAGAAAAGGAAAAATCTCCTTCTATCATGGCTGCGCAAAATACCGAAGGAAAACCAAAATCTGGACTGACCTGAACGCAGATTCAGAACCAAAACCATTGAGCATGACGATAAATTTTTAAATAACAAGTCCAAGACGAATTTGGTCTTAAATGCTAGGCTAATCAGCCCAGTGTAGCCTTACATGAGGCTATTTCAAAACACTAGGCTAAACAAGCAAGCGTAGTGATGTGAAATATCTACTGCAAGAGTACAGTATCGGTATAGCACTACATAGGTCGTTCTCACAGGAATCTAGGGTGTTTTGCTATTCTCACTAATTCTTTAGTTCTATCAAGTTAACTATGAGATTCTAAATTGAGATGATTAGTTTTAAGTCCTAAAGTTTAGCCCAGCAATTCGAATCCACTAGAATAATAACCTAACAATGAATTATCTCTTTCTTCCTAACTTTTTAATTATGCACGATCAAGTAACACATTAAAAAAGTAATCTTTTTAATTTGATTTTAATTAAGTGCTCCTAAGTATGACCTATCAAGTGATGTGTAAGTATAAATTATCAAAGATAATATCTTTCTTAAAAATAAATTATATCTAGTAGATAATCTTATAAACTAAAGCAAAGAAATAAACTTCAAACCCTAATCTAAGCATAGGCTATCAAAAAACCAAACTTAAGTATAACATATCAAAGAAATTAGATTTACCAGTTTATTCTCTTTAATTTATTTATAGGAAAATCTTGTTAATAATTCTAGAAATAAAAATAAAGAATATGAATACCAAATATCATCTAAGTATAGATTATCAAAATATGAATTAAGCATAATCTATCAAAGAATTATGATTTACAAAATCTATCTTTTATTTAATTATAGAAAAATCACAATTTTATTTCTTTTTAGGAAGAAGATGAGATAAATACATGTTAGATTTATTAAACTAATTTCATCTACATCTTAGGGCTAAAGCAAATTAGTTACTCATGCTACTAATTATCAAAATCCTATATTTATTTATAAAGCAATGAAAAATTCTATTTCCCTAGAAAGCAAGATAAATCTATACTACAAAACAATTAAATCTATACTAGAAAGCAATTAAATCTATCTAAAAAGCAAATAAAATATTTCTACTCACTAGAAAGAACTTGAAAATAATGGCGCACCTCTGGAGAATGGTATTGCGGCCGTCACCCCTTCGGCCAAACCCTAATTTTATTTATAATTATAAGTACAAAATTATATCATATATCCTATATGAAACCCTAGATTATAAGGATACGACCAATATAAAAACTTCGAAAAATCAAACCCTAATTTGAGTAGAAGTGAAAAACTACAAAATTACATCGAACCTCCGTAGAAATTTCACTTAGAGTGGGCCCCTCTTTGCTGCCAATTGGCAGCTAATGCTGCCAAATAGCAGCAAAACCTTTTCTCTGGTGTTTTTTTTGTATGAATCTCTTGTCTTATTCTTTTGATTTTGATGACTGTATTAAACTTTGACTCTCTGAATTATCATAGTCTTATAGTTTTACTCACTTTAACTTTTTTTGGACTTGATTTCCTAATCCGGCTCTGGGTTTATATCATCTCCTTGTATGAATAGGTTTATCTGAAAAGCACACTAAAAATGCCTGAGTAGTATTATTTAAATACAAAAATAGATAATATGGAGGCTATAAATATGCAACATATGACACTCATCATGTAGCCTTACGCAAGAATATTTCAAAGCCCAGGCTAAACAGCCCAGTGAAGCCCTGTGTGAGGCAATTTCCATACGCGCAGCTAATCAACCCAGCGTAACTTTGCGCGAAACAAATCAGCCTAGCATACAAAAATTGCAACGCGAGGTTACTTAGCCCACGTAAAAAGAGCAAATCGCCAAGCTATTCAACCTCACGTAAAAGGTCCAGAATACAAAACTAAGTCCCAGTTCCATGAAGTATTAGCGAAGACCAGAACATAATCTCATTCAGGGTAGAAATTCCAATCTTCTACACCCACTGATGTCCATAAGCACAGTAGGGAGTCTTCCAAAGGCTTAACAAAGAATAAACCTATCAAGAAACCGATTTACGAGAATTCCTCATTAATACAAGGAGGATGGTCCAATCCCCGTCCATTGTGCCGGTGCAAACAAATAATCTCCAAAGTATTTACTAATTGCAGTTGTGGTCTGCCTAGACCCTCGGGTTTCAGTTGAATAACGTAGTCAAAGGACAATGCGCCTAAGAGAGGGCATATTATGAGAAGGAGGGTCACCAATGATGAGGAACCTCTATTCGGGAGTTTTAATATGGTGAACAAAGGGAAGAAAACACGAGGCGATAAATACTCCTCAGATGCGGAAGCACGTCATTATATACGGCTTCAGTCAAGAATTCTGGCACCACAAAATTATAAAAGGTTAGCTGGGGGTTCAGACAAGGAAAGCGAAGGTGATCGCGATCATTCAGCCGTTGTAATACCTCAGTTATACGAGTCTTCCCGATTTGAAGAAACAATGGTCCATATGGTAGGGAGCTTCAGCAAAATGAACCAAAGGTTAGAAGCTCAAGAACATTTGATTCGAGAGCAACAAGAGAGTCTTGATGAACTCTGCATGCTACTTCTCAAAATGGTGGAAAAGAACACTGAAGACAAATCAGAGAAACGCTCTGACAAACCACCAAAGAACGATGGTGGAAATTCAAGAAAAGAAGAGGAGTTTAACTATGTTATAGACCCACACACAGAAAAGATGCAAAAGATGTAGAACCAGCTAGAAGCCTTAAAGCATAGAAAGGGCCTACAAGAAGTCAGAGTTACTAGACCATATCAAATAGAGTGGGCATCAGCCCCTTTCCCAGAAAAGTACAAACCTCTACAGTTAGAGTCTTTCAATGGAAACGGTTCTCCCAACCAGCACTTATACTACTTTTTCTTACAAACATGTCATTTCATGGGGAATGATCGTAAAATAACTAAGATTTTTGCAAGTACCTTGAGATGACCTGCTTTTACAGGGTTTATGCAGTTGCCCCTAGGGACTATCAAGTCATGTTCTAATGTAGAGAATGAATTCCCGTGCCACTTCTTCGAAGATGATACGAAGATCTCGGTTTATAGTCTCCTTGCAAACAAACAAAAAGAGGATGAGACCATAAAAAGTTTTATAGAACGTTTCCGATAGATGTCACTATGATGTCTACATGGCATGTCCTAAGAAATTCTGGTTGAAACGTGTAAACACAATTTTTGGACAAATATCCTCATTAGGATGGGAACGGTAGAATCTAAAACCTGGAAGGATCTGGTCAAATAAGGACAGCAAGTAGAAGATATAATCTGATGTATTGATGAATATCGTGCCTAGAGGAGGATGGCCATGAATCAACCACAGCCACAATTATCCCGCCCTAAGGGAAAAGAAGTAATGACTATAAGGTTCGCTACAAATCAAAAGCCGTATGGTAATCAAAATTCTTCTAGATCGCAATGGATATACGACTTCAAAGATGAACAAGTAGTCACATTCTTTCACCTACAAAATAAAAAAGGGATGATCAAGTTGTCCGAAAATCGAACGTCAGAGGAAGCTGGGAAGATATACTACAAGTCAACGTGATTGGGACGAGAAATTGGGAGCCTTTTTATGGGCTTATCGTACAACGGTAAGGACACCGACTAAAAGCACACCATTTTCTTTAATTTATGGTTGCGAGGTCGTGCTACCTCTGAAAATTCAAATTCCTTCTTTTTGGGTGGCATTAGCTACAAGAATGACCACAGAGGAAAAGCATAACCAACAACTCCGAGAATTAGAAGTATTGGACGAGAAATGCTTAAAGGCTCAACAACAAATAGAGCTCTATCAAGCGCAAATATCCCAAGCTTTCAACAAGAAAGTGAAGGAATGAACTTCAAAGTGGGTGACTTGGTCTTAGCGGTCAGGCGTCTTATGATTCTGACATACAAGACTAAGGAAAAATTTCAGTCAAAGTGGAAGGGCCCATTTGTAGTAGAGACAGTTTACTCAAATGGAGTATACCGATTGATTAATCAATCTGGTGATCGGATGATGATGTCAATTAATGGAAAATTACAAAAAAAAATATTATTCTTAAAGAAATGAAGTCATCCGACCTCTCCTTCATTACAGTAAAAGAAGAAATATTGACTCGCCGCTAGCACAAAGTTCACACCCCAACTTGGGGCCCAAAATGAAAATAGATTCTACATTTTTATGACTAAGGATAGAGAAAATATTTGGTATGTAAGCCCAAACGAAGTTCTCGCCAACCCCATCATGCTGGGGGTAAGAGCATGAATTGCCCAACACTGTCAAGGTAACGGGAAGAGAACCAGTTTCTCTCCAACTCATCATGCTGGGGAGTAAAAATATGAATTGCCCAAAACTGCTAAGGCAAAAGAAAGAAGAAACGTTTGGCGTATAAATCCAAATAAAACTTTCGACAACTCACCATACTAAGAGAAATAGTATGGCTAACCCAACTCAAACGGTAGTTGGTAAAGGCTAATCAAATCCATTGATAGCTATGGATTTTCTAAAAATCAAATGACAAATCTGTCACAACGGTATCCTTATCCAAATATAAGGATACATCACTGTCCAAAACTGCTAAGGTAAAGGGAAGAAGGAACGTTTGGCATCTAAACTCAAACAAAACCTTCGATAACTCACCATACTGAGAGAAATAGAATGGCTAGCCCAACTCAAACGGTAGTTGATAAAGCCTAATCAAATCCGTTGATATCTGGGGGTTTACTAAAAATCCCATGATAAATCTGTCATAACAGTATCCTTATCTGAATATAAGGTACATCACTGTCCAAAACTGCTTAGGCAAAGGGAAGAAGGAACATTTGGCGTCTAAGCCCAAACAAAACTTTCGACAACTTACCATGCTAAGGGAAGTAGCATGGCCAGCTCAACTCAAATGGTAGTTGGTAAAGACTAATCAAATCCGTTAATAGCTGAGGATTTGCTCAAAATCTTAATCAGATTGATCCCCTATCAAGTTAAGATTTCACTTCTGACAACAAAACCTTTCTCACCACTTTTCTCCAGTAGAAACAAGTAACACTCCAAAATATTTGTCAAGTTAAAATCATACTTTTGACATCAAAATTCAAAATTAAATAAGATCAAAGCCGATCAAATTTCTTGTCACATTAAACTTTCACCTCTGACAGAAAAAAAAACTCACACTTCATTAAGTTCAGGATTATAATCTCTGATGAATTTGTCTTTGATATCGTTAAGTTAAAAGTCACCTCTGACGAAAATCATTTCCTTATCAAGTTAACAGTTATCTCTGATAGTAAGAATTCGTGGCTGAACACGTTAACAGTCACTTCTGTTTAGTCAGCTCATTCCTATCACGACCAGATCCTCTGAATAGGTCGAGTATTGAGACATGTTTAATGATACCTCTGTCTTTTCCTAATCTGTCATACTAGATGTCACTGAACGGTTAGAATGTTGCAAGCACATTAACATTATACCTCTACTTGCCACCCTATAAGCACGTTAACATTATACCTCTGCTTGTCATATTGCAAGTGCGTTAACATTATATCTCTACTTGTCACTCTATAAGCACGTTAACATTATACCTCTGCTTGTCATCTTATAACCACACTAATCATATACCTCTGCTTGTCATCCTCTAGGCACGTTAACATCATATCTCTATCTATCGTTCGTAAATCCTAATACGTCACACTATATGTCACTAAACGGTTAGGATTAAATTCATTCAAAAACTCTCACTATCATGTCCTGAACCTCTAAATAGTTTGAGTCACAATCCATGAAACGTATAATATATATATATATATATATATATATATATATATATATATATATATATATATATATATATATATATATATATATATATATATACATATATATATACATACATACATACATACATACATACATACATACATACATACATACATATATATATATATATATATATATATATATATATATATATATATATATATATAAAATAAAAGTAAACAAATAAATAATAATAATAATAATAAGTGATAATAATAACAATAAAATGAACTGATGATAATTTTATTAAGAGATAATAATAATAATAATAATAATAATAATAATAATAATAATAATACAGCAGCACGCGACAAAATCTTTTTCTTTATTATTACAAATAATCAATAAGTAATAATAATAATTATTTCTGAGACAACGTTTTTAAAGCATCTTCTACATCTTGCAGCCTACGGTGGAGATTTTCTCTTGTCGTTTCTAGAGCTCTCCTCTGCAAATCCACTTCATCCATGGGGAGTTGTTGTGCAGCCTTAATCCTGAATTCTTCCAACTCCTTGATGCCAACAACGATGTCATGTTTGGTTTGTTCCTTCTGCCGTGAGATCTCGGATGCTTTGTCAGATAAGGTTCGAATTTCAAGTTCAAAGTTAGCAATCGAAGCTGGAGCTTTAGCAATAATCTCCTGTATATATGTATATACATGTGTGTGTGTGTATATATATATATACATACATGAATATATATGTATATATATGTATTTATATGTATATATGTATATATGTATATATGTATACATATATATATATATATATATATATATATATATATATATATATATATATACATACATATATACATACATATATATATACATATATATATATATATATATATATATATACATACATATATACATACATATATATATACATATATATACATACATACATATATATATACATATATATATATATATATATATATATATATATATATATATATATATATATATATATATATATATATATATATACATATATATATATATACATATATATATATATACATATATATATATACATATATATATATATATATATATATATATATATATATATATATATATATATATATATATATATATATACATATATATATATACATATATATATATATATAAGATTATTGTAAATGAGTTGCCAGCTCAGGAAGTTCCGAGAGCTAAGGCACAAAAAAAATAATCATATTAGTATTCTTTTCTAATTTTTGGAATTATGATCTCCATTTTCTTATTTTCTATAACCACCGGTATAATTCTCAATATTGGGAACCAAATTCCCCATGCAATTTAGGAATACATTATCACGATGGGACCCAATTGCATACTTACATGAGATAGGGGAATCAGTGGCAAGAAATTTATCGCAATATTTATCCTACTTTCTGCTGGATCCATCCGAACACATGGTATATATATGTCTGCATCTTACACAGCCACGCTACATATTCGTGACTATCTCGTGTCTTTGGATCCAAATTTTAGCATATGCACACAATTGCATAGTACGATCATTGACACCAAAAATGTGGTCTAGGTCCACTTTGCCTCTACCTGTTTGGTAATACAATTGTGTCGTAATTTCATATATGAGGCTTAGTTTGAAGAATATAAGTAGACTCATGTATATTTAGGAATGACGCATCATGGCGGCTCACAATGCCACTTTTGCTCAAGATCGGAATACTATCACCACTGATAAATACATGCACACCTCTGATCCTACACAGGAGGAAGAGGATGATGTTTTTTTTTTTTTTTACCATGATCCTCTCGCGGATACCAGAGAGTATTTACATCTCATTTGAAAGGGTCTAGACAAAGTATGGCCCTGACTCAATAGAAATTAGCGGGTTAAAAGCTCGAGTTCATGTACATGACGTGGACCAAAGAACACGACTAGGCAACAACAGGTTCTACACCACTGATTCGTGTATGGGACCATATATGATTTCAGGTGTGGGGGAGTTATGTATTTTTATTTTTCTAGAATTTTTATTTTTTATTTTTAGGATTTTGATTTTCTAAGTATTTTAGTTTTATTTATAGAACTTTTTGATTTCTTTATTTTTCACCTTGGATTTTTTTTTGGTTCTTTTTGTACATTTTTCTTCATCATAAAATAAAGAAAGAAACTAAAAAGATTTTATTTATTTATCTTAAAATTAAAAAATAAAAAAGATTTTTGTTTTCCATTAAAAATTATTAAAAGTTTTAAAATTTAAAAAATAATATTTTCTAAATAAACTCAAGCTAATTACAAGTGTTAGAATAATTTAATTTGAGATTTTGACAGGAAAGTAAATTAATTAAAACATTTTCAATTTAATAGAAAATTAAAATTAAAGAAATAGATACCCTAATGGTAATTTTTAAGTAATTATACATTTATTTTATTCACTTCACAATTGTTTATTTGATAAAGAATAAAACCAATAATAATTGATTATTCAAGTCAAACTGTGTACATGTCTTTATCGCGAGAAATAAGAATTTAGGAATTAAGATTCAAGATCATGTACACACGTATCATAAAAATACTTCATGTCATATAATCAAGATACAAGAAACTCATTATCATATTTCCATAAATGATTATGCTTATCATGTATCGAGTATTTAATTAATTTATGTAAATATGTCATGTATTTGATTCGAGTGTATATATACGATAAACTATGTGTCATGTATCACATAAACTGTACCATTAATGCAAGAATCATATAATACACTATATCATTAACGATTATCACACGCTACGCACCATATTATCCATCGTACTGTTTCTCTCATTCTCAAGTTCATAATACATTACGCACATGATAATTTTGTTTTATATTTGTTTGTTTATTATTCTTTTCCTTTCTTTAATTATTTTTCAATTCATGTTAATATGTTTGCATCTCCATGACTGCACATGACTTATGGTATTATAGCACATGGTTTGTAACATAATAGTACATGATTTGTAATATCAAAGCACACATGATTTGTAGCATGATGAATCAGATATACGTATCATCTTAATAATATTAGTGCACAATATTTTTATCAAAATTGATTCAATAATCTAGTTCAATTCTCAATATCAATTAATAGCCCAATTTATCAACCAAGTGCATCAATAATACTGCATTATTTCTAAGGCAAACTTATGGGCTTACTTCTTTTCTAGGTTGAATCATATACATTTATATATTTTTCTTGATTAATTTCTATTTTAAAGTCCAGGTCCAATCCCTCAATCATTTATTTACTTTGTTATTATTACTGTTATTATTTTTATTTTACCTCTAATCCATCAATTATTTCTAATTAAATTCAAGCCGAAGTCCAAACCTAATCAATCCATCAAACCCACAACATTTTTTTTTATCCAGTACAAGTCCAAGTCTAACCAATTGAACTATATATATTTATATTTTATCCAGCCCAGGCCCAAGTCTCTTTCCCTTTCTCTTTTTTTTTCTTTTTATCTGGCCCAGGTCTAGCCCAAGCCCATTTTCTTTTTCTCTGGGCTGAGCCAAGGCCCACTGAACATTATTATTTTCCTTTCTCTCTCTTTTTTTCCTTAAGACTGGGCCAAAGCCCAATCACTCTTTTTTTTTTCTTCTTTTTCTTTCCCTTTCTCCCGGCCCAGCCCACATGTCCCTTCTTCTTTTCTCCCTCGCTCTTTTTCTCTCTCTCCTTTTTTTCTCTCTCTTCTCTCTCTCTTTCTCTCTTCTTCTCTCAGCCATTCCATGCAATTATTTCCTCTCTTTCAATCAATGCAAATTATTTTTGCATAGTAAAAATTTATTTAATTATTTTTACATGCATAATTTTTTTTTCAAAATTAATCAAATATCATAATATTTATATGTATCAAATTTAACCACTATTCTGATTTAATTCTTAATATCAGTTAATAGATAAAAATATGAACAAAGTATTTTTATAAAATAAATCACGTATACAAATATAAATTAAATAAAGAAATGAATGAAAAATATAGCAGTGTTACTTGTCTCGGCTTGATCCTGAATCCTCAGTTCGGTTTGATTTTCTTTCTTTTTTTCTCTCTCTTTTTTTTCCGTTGCTGGGTTCTGGCCAAGAGCCATAGGAGAAGAAGAGAGTGAGTGAGGGAAAAAGGAGAGGAGAAATAATTCAGTGGCATTGATGTAATTTTGAAAATATTTATTTTTTTTCATTCACCCTCTCATCCTTTAGCCACGTAACCAAAAATCTCTCCTTCTCTTGACAACACACAACACAACTCACCATAACCCAAGTTGACCTTATAATTGAGGTGTGCCCTTAGAAATCTGTTATGGAAATGGTGTGTGTATAAAGTAATTTCTAATTTATTTAATATTTTGTTATTTACGGCTCCGATAAACGTTTTTCAAATACTACTAAATTTGTGCAGGACGTAGTACTCAACGAAAGGAACACTACAAAATTATCCATTTGTCATTGCGATGTTTGGAATAAATGAACTAAAATTCTAAAATAATTAGACGGATAATTTTAATATTATTAAATTAGAAATTTTAAAAGTATTTTTTGGCTTTGTAATGAAGATTTATAAAAATTTTAAATATTAGAAAATTAATTATCGCGAAGACCGAATGTCATTTGAGTTTACGGATTTTATGTTATGCCCACCGAAATTTATTTCGGTGTCCAAAATTGATTTCGGTAATCCTATTTGGTGCAATCGAACTCAAAACAGAAACACAGATAGCTCAAACTTTGGGATATTACATCCTATCCACCTAATAATATAATTTCGCTCTCGAAATTCAATCGGCATACCTGATAAAGGTAAAGATACTTTTTAATGATGTCTTTTTCCTAGTTCTCGAGTGGAACCTCTTAGTGATTATGCATCCTTCGAAATAAGAACTAATATTATTGTATGATTCTTCAAGACTTTTCTCCCGTTGGTTAACGATTGTTATATGTCGCTCTTATATTTTAAGTCTGATCTCAAGTCTACTTTTGATAGATCCACTGTTTTGTACTTCAAGTTAAGCGCTTTCTCAATTATGAAATATAGAATGCATCATGAACGATTTCTGTCATTATTAGGAATGATAATGGATAAATAAAATTTTCTATTTATTCTTGAAATTTTATTTGGGTGAAGGAACGCAAAAGTAAGATAAAATTTAATCAGGAATAGCTGCTACCAATTTAGAGTGTCACGCTATTCTGTTTAAGTAATGTGTAAGATGCAAGTGATAAATATTTTTGTAGAGTCCATTTCTAGGGTACTATTACATGTTGTAATGGATTTTAGAAGAGAAAATAAATTTAAGCTATTACAATGCCGATGTAATAAGACTGTAAATGTTAGAGATACAAGATAAAAAATTAATTCATGACTAGTTATAAAATTCAATCACACACAACGATCTTGTCAAGCTACTGTAATTACTGGCGCCAGAGAATACATCTCTACAATTGTCTCGCCGACTCAATGAGACTTGTAATATATAAAAGGTTCAAGATATAAATCATACTATGATAATATTAAGATGAAAGGTACAAAATGTCAAATGGAAATGATCACTAAAAGTAATGGAATAAGACAATCATTTGGAAAGATAAATTTAACTTGAGTAATAAGACATAATGTCATATTCAGACTTGATAAAATTTATCTTCATTAATTATAATTCATTATCAATTTCTTATCCTTTACTTTTAACTTGACTAATTCTACAAAATTCTTAGCCTTCTTAGATCTCTTTATATTTTTACACTTATTCTTCCATAGGTTGCCCTTCATCTCCTAATTCATTTGAATAGTTAATCTCGCCAACTATACTTACTCTACAAAATCTATCAATATTAATTATTGTAATTCATCAACACTTATGTCTCCCCAGTCTTCAAGAAAAATACAAGCATAATATTATTTTTTTTCTCAGAAAGCTTAAGGGCAAGTTCCAAATACAACCACTCTTCCATTCTATGTCAACACATATCATAATCTTAGTCTTAAAGCATCACTATATACTTTCATTTCTCCAGAGTTGTCTGTAATTTCCAGTACTATTGTTAGCCTCCGTTTTAACTTTTCAAATAATTTATTATATTCATCTGTTCAGATATATTCCAACTCTCTTTCTGATCTGTTTATTTAAAGTAATACAGTCCTGCAAGATTCTATACAAATGTTCAATAACATCTAGCTATCCTAGTAAATTCCGAATCTTCGATATTAATCTTGACACATGTCAATCTATCATGGCTCGTATTTCCATAGGATCGGCTGATATATCATCGCCATAATCTATATCATGACCAGAAAAACAAATTTATCGAATCAAATTTCACATTTGTTCAATCTTTCTTATAACTTCTGCTCTCTAAAAGTCTGCAAAACTATTTTCAAATACTCAACATGTTCTTCTCGATTCTTGGAATAAATTAATATATCACCGATAAATACCATCACAAATTTATCTAGATACTGAGAAAAATCATGATTCATCAAATTTATAAATGCTATTGGAACCTTAGTCACTCCAAACAGCATCATCATTTATTCATAATAACTATATCTGGTTCTAAATGTAGTTTTAGAAATATCTTTTATTCGAACTCTTACTTGATGGAATCCAAAACGAAGATTTATTCTCGAGAATACTTTTACTTCTTCAATTGATCAAACAAATTAGTTATCCTCGGTAATGGATATTTATCCTTGATTGTTACTATATTCAAAGATCTATAATCCACATACAATTTTTGACTCTCATCATTCTTTCCTATTAATAACACTGGGGCTCCCCAAGATAAAACATTAGGTCACACAAAATCCAACTTTAATAATTCATCTACTTGTCTTTTAACTTCTTCTAATTATACAACTCACATTCGATAAGGTGGCCTACAACTGGTTCAGCTCTAGAGATAATATCAATAATAAATTTCATCGCCCTTACTGGTGATAGTCCAAGTATCCCTTCAGAAAATATATCTAAAATTTATAATACTACTCAGATTATTTCTTCTCCTACTTTCATTTTTCCAAAACACTTTTTCTTAAAAACATCTTAGATTCTACTAGTTCTAAATATTGACTTTCACCTATAAACTCAAAGTCTGAATAATCAGGAATCTAAAATATTACTTTTCTTTTTCTGCAATCTACCGCCGTATGGAAGGCACTCAACTATTCTATGCCTCAGATACATCATTCCCTCTCCATTCATAATTAGTTGATTGACATAAAATTCTCTACCATTAATCACTAAGAGACATATTAGTCAAAAATCGGATCGATATCATTCTGTGACGGTCCAGATAAGAATCAATAAAAGGAGTTTAAGACAGATATATCAAATAAATAGGAAACGATAGGACAGGCACGATACTAGATCTGATATATATCAAAGAATAAGAAACAATTATTACGAATAAGTCACAGACATATTCTTATATGACAGTAGTCATATGGTCTTCCACCTAAACCTAGACTCTGATACCACCCTGTAATATCCCCGTTTTTCAGCTGCTTTTCAAAACGGGAGACGCTACTTAAAATTGCACTATACAACCCAACGTCACATGATCTGTGAATAATCGTAACTACTGCCACAATCAGATGAATAAATAACATGCCTGAAACTGAAAGATTTCATTTATACAAAGAGTTAAGTATATAAGATAACACATTACTCTGAATATGAGCACAAAAGAAGAAAGCAGTGTACAGATAAAGAAAATATAAACAAATATATACAAGGATATCTAGAAAGTATTTCACTTGCCTACTGTCACTAGATTTTATCAATGAAATGCGGGTTTTCAGTTGGAACTGGCTTTCCTTTTTTGCTTTCTAAACTTGGGTTCAAAACCTTGGGAATTAAACTAGCAAATAACACAAGAAATATATATATGTACTATCGCAGTACTGGAGATAAAGTATGCAATTAAATCATAATAGTGTTAAGCATCTCACATGAATAATGAAAAATATAATAGCAAGATTATATGTCATTTGCAAATAGCATGTGAATATCATGTAAAGATGAATATCTTGTAAAAATGTCAAGTCTATGTCAAGTCCTTATTAGTATTTGAAAGTAAATGATGAATAAGGTAGCGCGCAGTTTTCTGTATTGTACAAATGCCCGTGCATATTCAGGACCCGGCCTCAATATTCATAGTACTGAAGCATGACATCGCTAGGCACTACAATCAATTTTCGTACTCTTTTACAGTAGCGGACATACCACTCTTGGTATCAATTGTCAATTGGTGATCCAGTAATCACCAAAATCGCTGTAGTAAAAAAATCCGACCTTAATTAATAAGTTGGTTAACAAATTTTTTATACAATACAGTTTTTATCCATCATGTAATTCTCCCAATCACCACGTTAATAATATACGATATACATAATTTAATGGGAACACATAGATTGTCAAGTCAAACTGTGTACATGTCCTTATCATGAGAAATAAGAATTCAAGAATCAAGATTCAAGATCATGTACACACGTATCACAACGATACTTAATATCATGTAATCAAGATACATTAAGCTTATTATTATGTTCACATGAATAATCATGCTTATCATGTATCGAGTATTCGATTAATTCATATAAACATGTCATATATTTGATTCAAGTGTATATATACCATGAATTACGTGTCATATATCACATAAACTATATCAGTCATGCAAGAATCATATAATATACTATATCATTAACAATTATCACACGCTAATCATGTTATCCCTCATACAGTTTCTCCCATTCCCAGGTTCATAATACATTATGCACATGATAATTTTGTTTTATATTTGTTTGTTTATTATTCTTTTCTTTTACTTAATTATTTTTCAATTCATATTAACATGCTTGCATCTCCACGATTGCACATGACTTATAGTATTATAGCACATGGTTTGTATCATAATAGTACATGACTTATACTATCAAAACACATTATTTGTAGCATGATGAATTAGAGATATCTATGTCATCTTAATAATATTAGTGCACAATATTTTTATCAAAATTGATTCAATAATCTGGTTTAATTCTCAATGTCAATTAATAACCCAATTTGTCAACTAAGTGTATCAATAATAGTGCATTATTTCTAAGGCAAAACTTATAAACTTATTTCTTTTCTAGGTTCAATCATATACATTTATATATTTTCTTGATTAATTTTTATTTAAAATCCAGGCCCAATCCCTCAATCATTTATTTACTTTGTTATTATTACTGTTATTATTTTTATTTTATCTCCAATTCATCAATTATTTCCAATTAAATTCAAGACCAAGTCCAATTTATCAAGTCTAAGCCCAATCAATCCATAAAACCCACTACTTTTTTTTTATCCAGTCCAAATCCAAGTCTAGCCAACTGAACTATATATATTTATATTTTATCCAGCCTAGGCCCTTTTTTTTTCTCATTTTATCTGGCCCAGGTCCAACCCAAACCCATTTTCTTTTTCTCTGGGCTGGACCCAGGCCTACTGAATATTATTATTTTCTTTTTCTCTCTTTTGTTTCTTGGACTGGGCCGAAGCCCAATTACCCTTTTTTTTCTTTTTCTTTCTGTTTCTCCCGACCGAGCCCACATGTCCCTTCTCCTTTTCTTCCTCTCTCTCCTTTTTTTTCTCTCTCCTCTCTCTCTTTCTCTCATTTTCTCTCAGCCCATTCCATGCAATTATTTCCTCTCTTTCAATGCATGCAAATTATTTTTGTATGGTGAAAATTTATTTATTTATTTCTGCATGCATAATTTTTTTTTTCAAAATTAAGTAAATATCATAATATTTATATGTATCAAATTTAACCCACTATTCTGATTCAGTTTTCAATATCAGTTAATATATCAAAATGTGAACCAAGTATTTTTGCAAAATAAATTACGTATACAAATATAAATTAAATAAAGAAATGAATGAAAAATATAGCAATGTTACTTGCCTCGGCTTGATCCCGAATTCTCGGTTCGGTTTGATTTTCTTTCTTTTTTCTCTCTCTTTTTTTCTGCTGCTGGGTTTTGGCCGAGAGCCAGAGGAGAAGAAGAGAGTGAATGAGGGAACAAGGAGAGGAGAAATAATTCGGTGGCATTGATGTAATTTTGAAAATATTTATTTTTTATTCACCCTCTCATCCTTTAGCCACGTAACTAAAAATCTCTCCTCTTGATAATACACAACACACCTCACAACATGCATAACTCATTTCAGGCGACCTTGTAATTGAGGTGTGCCCTTAGAATCTGTTATAGAAATGGTGTGTGTATAAAATAATTTATAATTTAATTAATATTTTATTATTTACGGCTCCAGTAAATATTTTTCAAATACTACCAAATTTATGCATACGTAATACTCAATGAGAGGAATACTACAAAATTATCTGTTTGTCATTTCGATGTCTGAAATAAATGAACTGAAATTCCGAATTAATTAGAAGGATAATTTTAATATTTTTGAAAGTATTTTTCAGCCTGGTAATGAAAATTTATAAAAATTCCAAATATTAGAAAATTAATTATCGCAAAGACTGAATGTTATTTGGAGTTACAAATTTTAAGTTATGCCCACCAAAATTTATTTCGTTGTCTAAAATTGACTTCGGTAACCCTATTTGCACGATCAGACTCAAAAGAGGGATACGGATAGCTCGAAGTTTGGGATATTATATTAACCTTAAATAATATTATTCAGATATTTTTAGTTGCTTTTTCCAGTTTGGTACCATTGTAGTAAAGATTACATAAAATTAGCCAAAGACATGTAAAAATTAAGTCCAAAACGAGCTAAATAGGGAAATTTAGAGCCACAAAATGATAACCTAGTCATGAAAATATGAAGATGAAAAATTGAAGATCAAGTGTCAAAAGTCCAGGAGCCAGAGGCCTAGCTTATGCTATTGATTGGAGGCAATTTTGTCGCTAATCAGCGGCAATTACTGCTGATTAGATGCAAAAGTAGGCAGATCCCATGTCAACTTTTTAGCATAGATTCTTATGCAAAGTAGGAGTTTTCTAATGAATGTTGACCACCACAGATTAGTGGTTAACACCACTATTTGGTGGTAAAAGTGATGAATCAGTAGATAATATTTTTCATAGTTTTTGTGTAATTTTAGGATTCTGTAGGATTAATTTGATTACAATTTTAAAAATCTAGAGCTTATATATTTGTAGTAATACTTGCAAATTAAGATATGCCTTTTCTACTTTATTATTTTAATAAAACTTGAGATTGAGAGCTGAAGAGAAACGACCGCCATACCTGAAATCATCAGAACTTGATTTCTTCATTCATCACTTATTTCTTCGTAGATAATATTTTAATTGCTTTCATAGTTAAGATTTAATTGCTTTCGTACTTAGGATTCATTTGTTTCATAAATAGGATTTACTGCTTGAGTAGACTAGTTGGTTTTTCTTTTGCTTTCATGAATAAAATATGAACTTTTTAGTAAAAACCATGCATAACTAATTTTCATGGCCCTAGGATATAGATAAAGTTAGATTAATAACTCTAACATGATTTATTCTCTTATTTCTAATAATAATCAATATTATGATTTTTATAGATAACATAAAGATACATATTCATATATCATTGTTTTTAATAGATTATTAGTAATGTGATTTTGATAATCTATGCTTAGGTTAGGTGTGGAATTTGTTCTCTTTATTTTGTCTATATAATTATCAATTTTATATAATTCGTATTAATAAAGATGTCATCTTTTGATGGTTTACATATGCATGTCACTTAATAGATCATTCTTAGGCATACTATATTGAAACTAGATTAAAAAGATCATCTTTTATTATGTTATTTGATCATGTATCTTAAAAAGGCAGAAAGAAAAAAGAATTTTATTATTAGGCTGTTAGTTTAATGGATTCGAACATCTTAGACTCGCTTTTAGTATAATAAGCAAACCTCTTTTCAATTTTAATTCTCATGGTTAACTTGTTAGAATTAAAGAATTAGTAACATTGCAATATACCCTTAATTCCTGAGTAAATGACCTGTTTGCATTACAATTGAAACTGTGCATTTGCAGTAGTTTGATACACATTAACATTATATTTCACCATTTTGTCTTGCAAATTAAAGCAAAAATTCAGTTTATATGAATCTTTAAACAAACTCTCCTTATTGTGATATTCAAGAAAGTTTTCTTTCAGTACTTTATTTTCGATGAGTTTATATCTGTTTTGGATTTTCCCTTATTGTTCCTCATCACATTTTCGATGAGTTTATACCTCATATATTGTGATGATAACTTTTATCCTCATGAAAAATAAACATTTATCTTGAAATTCAAAATTATTTACTCTATGCATTTGGTAATACCTTCTCATGACTAAGAATAAAAAAGTACATACAATCTAGACTTTTTTATCCAAATTTTTCTTGTTTTTGACAACTTTTTGGAGACAGAGAGGATATAAAAGATGAAAATAATTAGGTCTAGTGTATTCTGATCTGTCACAGTGATGATATGTAGGTCCATAGGAAGAATTTTCCACAAGTTTTGAATTGAACGATGTTACCTTCTTGAGGTTTTCTTTCATTGATTGTGGAGAATTTATTTTTAGCGGGTGTGAATATCTTCTTTGATAACGTGATATCCTTGTTTTTAACTTTTGCATTGTTAGGAAGTGCATTTACCTTTCTAGCACATGTGGCTTTCCCAAATGTTTTATTTGGAGAAGTGTTTGACTTTAATGTACTAGGAGCTGATATCGATGTTGCCACATGTTTAACAAACTTAAGTCCTTAATGCTTCTGTCTAACCAGTCGTGCTTCAAGTATTTCGTCTAGTTTAGATTTTCCAACAACCAATTTATTAAGAGACAATTAAAATGTTGTAGTTCATCTTGCAAGATACATACCCTATTATCTAACTTGATCATGTGATCTTGCATTTCATTAAACTTTGTGAGCATAGGTTCAAATTTATTTAACTGCTTTAATTTCTTCTCTTCCAATCTAGCTATGATTGTTTTGTATATATCAATTTTCTCCAAATATCTATTGATGTCTAATAAGTAAAGCAACATTTAGGACTAGATCTTTTCATCTTCATGGTTTCAATGTCAAGTTGAGAAGACAATTTGGCTAGTTGTTCATACTAGGACTTTACCTTGATGGACATGCTTATATGTTGTTTAGTCAGCTTCACAATTTATCATAAACTTGAGAATATGCATTTTGAAGTTCAACTTATCATCATCATCGTCGTCTTAATTTTCAATAATACTTCTTGAACCAGTCACGAGGTTCAATGAAAAAACTATGTGAAATAACAAAAACAATTAGATTTTTAGACTAATCGCTTGATCCCTCAAAAGAAGAATAATTAGAATCAACGCAAGTTTCCTGTATAGATTTTTTCTTTTTTTTTTCTTTTTTCCTGTTTGCACATTCTTGAGGAGTTCTGATTGACAGTGGCGGCTGAGCGAGAAATCCTTAATTCCAGATCAGATTCTGAATTGAGCTCGAGTTGAATTAAGGAACGTATATTCGTCGACACATACTTGGTAAGAGTCGCCTTATTGCTTTAGAGGACTCCATCTCCTTTCGCGCTTCATTGGATTATTTATTAGATGACCCTTTCCTCTTGTGATAGTGATGCAAGCTTCCACATTCTAATGAAGTGCCTGAGCTTGGTGTGCCTCATCCCACTTATAAGTGCGGCAAGAACTATGTCGAGGAAAAAGTCTTCTATTTGGAGCTTGGCTTCATTGAATCGCTTGAGAAAGTCACGGATCTACTTGCCAGGTTTTGTTCCACCTCAAGTAGAGAGGCAACAATTTTTTTTGTACTCTTATTTCCAGTAAATTGTTGAATAAATTCGTGATATAGTTGCGGTGAATGGATGGATCTTGTAGGGGGATTGTTGCAACAAATTACGGAGAAGGCTCTATATAGAATATCATTGGTAGTGTCTTGAAGATGCATTGCGGCACAATAATTAGCAACATGGTCAGATGGATTTGATGTGCCATCATATTTTTTTTGTAGGTTCGTGAGTTTGAACTTGAACATCTTTTATAAGATAGTCCTAGAAAATGGTTTGGGATTTTCAAACTCAGAGTCTAAATCCTTGAGCGTTGTTCTCTACGAACCGATATTGTCTCATCATCGTTATCATCTTGATGATGCTTAATTGATGGTTGCTCAGATTCTTCTCGTATTGTCGAGTTGTCTTGCATGCCATGACCTTTAGGAGGTTGAATTGTCGCTCTAGCAGGTGTCAGAGGTGACATTTTCTCCACTCTGACTTGTGCTGTCGGGGCCTTCGTACAACTTGCATGTGAGCTATGATTTATTTGGTGAGTTCTCATAACTCAACATAGGTTGCTAGAGCATTCTAGTCTTCTGACTCCATCTTCTTCGATTTTTTATCAGATGACACTTTTGTCTAGATAATAATTCAGGCTTCAACTTTCTAATGAAATGCCTTAGCTCGGTGTACCTTACCTTGCGGATAAGTACATCGAAAACTATGCTGGAAGAGTATTCTTCTATATGGAGCTTGGTTTCAATACATACGACACCATTTTTTGGTTCCAAATAAACTGACTAGATCTATCTGGCCAATTCAAGAGCCAAACATGGAATTAAGCTCAGAACAGATCTTGAGTCTAGTCAGATTCGATAACCTCTAGCTCGGTGGATCTTAGTGAATAGTCTATAGAGAGAACATTATATAATACAAGGAAAAACGTTGAATATAGAAAGGTGTACATAGTAACAGAATGAGGTTCGGCTAAGATGAGTCTCAAGCCTACGTCCTCGATGGTAAGGTAGTCGTTTAGCGTGAGCTTCACTTCAGAGTAAGGGGATATAATCACTCGATAACTTTTTTTTTCTCTCTTGAGATTACAAACTCTTAGAATATGTAGAGTAGATATAGGAGGAGAAGAAAGGATGCCCCTTCTGATGAAGGAGGGGTGTATTTATAATTATTTGATGGTGGAATTGTAGCTAGATTGAAATTTCTATAATTTTCGGATATGAGATAGATTCTATTGTCTTTAGAGAGTGTCTTTCTTGCAGATTCTATTGCCTTTAGAGAGCGTCTATCTTGCAGTACTTGAATTTCATTTCCTTGTTCTTCGAGAATTTGATTTCTTTTTCTCCTATGACGATTCTTATAGACAGAAAATTTTTGAGTCTTTTAGAATTCATAGGCTTCAAAGGCTTATATTTGATGGGCTTGGTCAGTCAATTTATTCATCAATAAAAACCCATTTCCGTCGTAAGTAATCGAAGTTTTTAATGCATTATATTTTGAAGGGTCTGTCAGAGGTAGGATAGTGAATTTATACCAAGGATACTGGCAACTTTGGCAGGCCGAGTTGTTGATGGGCTTATTTGAAAGGTTCTTTAACTGGGTTTTTTGTCATCTTCTAAGTCCCCATCCCTGTAAACATGGCCTTTTTGAGTTTGGGCCTCATGGGCCTTACAAGTAAGGCATAACATAATCCATTTTGATGAAAAATATTTCTAAATGTGATGTTGTTTCTTTCCCTTTCTCTTTTTTCATTTTTTTTTTTTTTTTTTTTTTTGTAAAAAAAACTAATGAAAGTTATAGCAATTTTTATTTTGATCCTATTTCTTTTTGGTTGTTAGCTCATACAAGTGGTTCTAATCTTAACTTCTGACATGCCTTTGGTAGATAGAGTTTATCATTACGTGGCAAGTAATTTACTTATGTAATTTACTAAGAGTTCGAAACGAATTAAAATAACATATATTATTAAAAAAAATATGATGCTAACCATAAAATCATACATTTGCAACCATGAAGAAAGATTAATAAATAACGAGAAATAATAATAATTAAGCATTTAAAACTTTGTATTGACTAATGTCACTGTACACTTAACATTTTACTAGCAAGAAAAGAGTAATAGGACAAATAACTTTATGAAGAAAGAAGTATTTATTGAAAAAAAATGATACTATCGATGTCAAACAGACAACAATGTGGTGGCAAATAAGAGTAGTTGCACTCAACTACCTGGTTCATCAATTTTGTTTATTAAAAATTAAAATAAAATCTATACCACTAATATATATATATATATATATATATATATATATATATATATATATATATATATATATATATATATATATGAATTTGACTGGTTAAAAAAAATAATTATGTTTCTTCGTTTTAGCCCGCAACGAAAAGATAATCTAGAAAGTAATCATGACACATCTTTTGTTGTTTTATAATTTCCTTTTAAAAGAAATATGGAAGCTATATGAAAAAGGAAACAGTAATACATACCCTTATGTGACCATTGGAAGTCCTGCTAGTCTAATTTTACAAAGGAGACGCACTAATTACCGTTGAATTCATGTATGTATGTATGTTTGAATATTAAATATTTAAGCCAATTCACTAGTTCAAAAATAATTACTTTTGAATTTATGTATGTATGTATGTTTGAATATTAAATATTTAAGCCAATTCACTAGTTCAAAAAATAAATGAATTAGGTGAATGGAAAATGTCTTCAATGTAGAGTGCATAGCAAAGAGAACAAAAGAAAAGAAAAAAAAAAATATTTCCACATCGGATAGAGTGTTGCTAGGATGTGGCACGCGCGTGTGCGAGGGCGAATGGGAGTGGGCGAATGGGCGTTTTGGGGGGCACATACATATCGTCGCGAGGAATTGAGGAGCTTTTGATTTTTTAGTACTATTGGATTCGGATTAGCTCTATTGGGTTCAAATTTGGATTTGACCCGTCCGTTAAGAGTCGTTAAACCATTAGGATTTGGCCGTTGAACTCCAACGGTCGTCTGTTAATAATTACCGTTAAATGATCACAACTATTAACAGCCAACCATTGCGACTATTAGTGCAAAAACCTATAAATAGGCCTCTGTTCAGACTAGTTAAAAATAAGTTTTTCTCTTTTTATTTTTTTTTTACGGACAGAAAATTTTGTCTTCCAGACAGAAGTTTTCTAACAGTTCTGTTCATTTCTTTCCTACATTACACCATACACAAAATAGAGAGAGTTCTTTATCAGATTCACCAGAGCAACAGAATTGCAGCTTCCTTCCTTTTACAGACCGATCGTTGTATCTTGAGAGATCGGCGCCCACTATAATCCAGAAGCAAAACGGTGGAGTGCGAATCGGTTTTAATGAGATAGTGTCAAACACTAGCCTCGATCATCTTCCATTCATTTTCTGCATACACTCGCTTCCAATCAAGTAAAGTATTCTAATTCTGTTTTTAATTTTTTATTAGATAATTAAACTATATATAAATATATAGATATTCTGCGACTTTCTAATAGATAATAAAACCAATTCAGATTAAGAATAATTTTATTAATCTTATTAATACATATGTAAAGTTCTGAATCTTTTATACATATAAATCAATTCGGATTTCTTTTGTAATATCATCTTTCTGATTGGATTAGGAAACATATCTTACTAATCTTTTAGAGTAATAATTATGTCTATATTATTGAAAAATATCCAACAATAACAACAACTACAACAACAACTCTTCGGTCTATAATTAATTGTTTAATGTATAGAACAAGCTCTTGGAGATTTCAAATCGTGTTTCATGTTCATGCATATATATAGAGTAGATATTAAAATTCTACCATCTTACATTGTTGATAATATAACTGTTCGTACGTTACGATTCTAAGTTTTTGATTGATGTGCATAAGATCGTTCTAATTGGATACAATCACACAATCACATTTTTCGGCAATTGAAATGTCTCACACACACTCGATCGTACTTACATGAAACTGTCATTTTTTTCCGGTTGAGCTAATAAGAAAGCTTTTTTTTTCTCTGGCCAAAGAGTCCAGTCGATGAGAAAACTAGTTGAAAAATGTCTCAGATTATTTGAGCCATACTACGCTATAAACTTTTGTTTGTATCATTTCCGGCAGTCTTCGCGTATATTATTCGTATCCCTCCCACTATTCTAATGTATAGGGCCCATTACTTTCTTAAAACAAAAAATGGGTATTTACTGGTTTGTCCCTCAAATCTTTATATATTATGATTTTGCCCCCCAAATCGTCATATTTAGGATTTTGCCCCCCAAATCTCATAAGTTACAACAATTTTGTCCCCAACTCTAACTCAGTTAAATATTTGACCATTTTACCCTTCTTTTCCTCTTCTATTTTCCTCCTCTTTTCTTCTTCTCTTATCCTCCTCTCTTCTCCTTTTCTTCATTATTTATCCTCTCTTCTTTCTCCTCTCTTCCTTCTCTCTTCTCCTCTCTTCCCTAACACAGTTAAATACTGAAAGAAGAAAGGAGATAGAAGAGAGGAGAAAGAAGAGAGGAGAAATAATGAAGAAAAGGAAAAGAGAGGAGGAAGAGAGAAGAAGAAGAGAAGAGGAAAATATAAGAGGAAAAGAGGGGTAAAATAGTCAAATATTTAACTGTGTTAGAGAGGGGACAAAATTATTGTAACTTATGAGATTTGGAGGGTAAAATCCTAAATATGAAGATTTGGAGGGCAAAATCATAATATATAAAGATTTGAGGGACAAACCAGTAAATACCCCAACAAAAAAACATCTATTTTTTGAAACATCTGAAAAGATTTTTTAACAAAAAATTCAAAACACAAGGAGTCAAAAGAGCTTCCTCCAGAATAAATAAGAACAAAGAAAGTTGCATCCACCAAAAAGAAGGGAAAAAAAAAAAAAAGAAAAGAAAAACAAAAGCTAGGCAAATCTAAATCACAAAAGAAAGGTATCCTGTAACCATCATTAGGTAAAAAATCATATCAAACCCAAGTTCAGCATAATATCTGCATCAAAACAATTTGATCGATCAAGTGAAATGGATATTATTAACATCCAATCATATCTCTTAACAATAAATCCAAAAAAGATAAGTGGAAGACAAAACTATCAAACATCACTTGTTATCTTCAATGTATGTCCTCATCTTCCCCCAAAACACAATAACTTTGCAATGAGAAGAGATAGCCCAGAAGCTACACTGCTTTGTTATAAAGCAAGGGGGAGAGAGAGAGAGAGAGAGAGAGAGAGAAGGTTGGTGGGTCATGTTGTCATTATGTTGTCATGTTCCTCAATCAATAGGAAAGTGAGGGGAAATATAATGCCAATTAGAAAGTAGTAGGCAATATGCCAATGCTGGTACAATAAGCTAGGGATATTTTATTACCAGATTCTCATGGGATTCTCATGGGTAGGATTTGGTGGGCAACAAAAGAGAGTAGTCCTTTTGAGAGACATCATAGAATTATTTCCCTAGTGTGTATGGTTGATTAATTCATAAGCCAGATTTACCTCTTCGAACTTCTCAGACTTGATAAATTATCTTTTAGGATTATGATGACGGACCACTTTCTCTATCCCTTTGAAATATTATGATATTTTTCATCTTTAACAATAAACTATTTTCGACCATCTCAATTGTTTTGAGTGAGTGACATGTCTTAATCTTCATTGTACCGACGAAAGGCCTACCATAAAACCCTTTTGCAACGTATCTTATCCAATGGTTATTATAGTCATATAACAAGAATTACTATTATTAATATAACAAAAAAAATATTATTATAAAGTAAATGAAAATTTTATTGCCAACGTTAAAGATTTATTTTTCTTTACTTTTCCTCTTCTATCGAATCTACAATTGTATATCTGAATATAATTCCTATATTTATGAGACAGAGTTAACAGTTTTAGATTGAAAGATATGATTATCATTATATCTCGATGAGGGCTAGTTTTAGCATGTACCTTTTTAGGAGTCAATTTAGCATAGCTCATATGTATTGACTCAGTTAAATTTGCACATATTTCTATTTATGCGGAGAAAGAAGGGAGAAATCTTCAAGATTTGAAGATCTTGCAATCGTGCATTTTTGAACCTTCGTGGAAGTTAGAAGATCGCAATTGTTAGTTGGAAAATCTTTTCTTTCAGTTGATAAAATTGACTTGCAATTATCAAGAAAGGAAAAAAAGAAAGTAGAAGAGAGAGAAATTTGATTGTGCCCCCCTTTATTTAGTGTTGGATTTCCTTTGAGGTGATGAGACACACTCCTGTGTCTCATTGATGATCTTTGCACCTCGATCCATGGATGGGAAGGAAGTGGTCGGCCCGCCTCCTTGAACTTTGCCTCATTGATGATCTTTGCATCTCGATCATGGATGGGAAAGAAGTGGTCGGCCCGCCTCCTTGAACTTGTGAGAGTCTAGTTGCATATGCCAAGCAAGTCTTGCAAGCCAAAAATCTCTGAGAGTCCATTTTCCTCTTTTCTAAGGGCTATCGTAGGCCAAGAGAGGATACAACCATATCTACAAGAATAAGATTGAAACTCCATGTTAAAGGATGGACTTGGGTATAGATAAATTACAAAATTCATGGTTAAATATGTAGGGAAAATCACTTTTTTTTTTTTTTTTTAACTGATAATTATTTTGAAACAGTTTTAGCCTTTGAAACAGTGCTGAAGTAAGGCTACTGGTAAGCTTCACGTTTTAAATTCATATGAGGCTACTGCTAGCTTCATGTATGGAGCCGCTATGCCAGACTACTGGTTTACCTCATATTTTCATCATGACTTGAGGTTATTACTAGCCTGGCATTCTAGAGCCTTATTTTAGTAGAATTTTTGTCACATTTTCCACTTTATAAGCACCCCTCGAAAGTTTTCAGAACTTCTTCATCAAATTGTAATGAATTTTGAAATCCTTTAGATTCTTTCCCTGCTTTGTCGTTTGACTGTACAAATTTCAACCTTTCAACAAATGTCTCAGGAGAACTTTTAAGAGAATCCATAAACTCTTAAAGAGTATTTCTACAAGGGTAATCAATTTTCTTCTAATTTCTTCGATCTTAATTGGATCCAATACACAATGGCATCCAAATGAGCATCTTCCAGTCGAGGTAATTATGCTTCTTCAGGCATCTGAGCATTGCTGGCCATAGGCATCACAGTCAAGAAACTCTCTCGATCACTTTGTGCTGATGAATTATGGAGTCATCTCCATCAGTTTGAACTTCTTTCGACAGCAAAGGCAATAGCTCCAGTAATTTAATTGCTGCGGCAAAGTTGAGGGCTTAAGCCTTGGACTTTTGGCTCTGCAAGGCAATGAGTTAATTAGCCTCGCACCGAATTTTGTTATCAATTTGGTTCAAGTGAAATTTTCTAGTAAGTTAGCCTCGCATACAATCTGCCTTGCATGAGCCTATTGGTTAGCTTCACGTTTTATTAGTAACACTAGGCCAGCTGTTAGCCTCACATTTGAACACTCGTGTCTTTTTGGAGTTCAAAGCTTAATTAGTCTTTTATCTTTGTCTTGAGTTTCCTCGGGAAGTTCTAAAGGGGCACAACTTTTTTCCTAGTGAGCCCAGTTAATATCGCCCATTTACCCTTTAAAAAAAATTTCCATTTTGCCCTTTCTCCTTCTCCGCTTCGTCCAGGCTCTCGCTCCGTTCGGACTGAGAGTCCGAACAGGGGGGCCCTGTTCGGACTGAGAGCCCGAGAGTCCGAACAGATCTCTCATGTTCGGACTGTCAGTCCGGACAGGAGTTTGACCCGATATGCTACTCCGGATACCTCACCCACTCTATTTATGTAATAATCTGATATATCATTAATTTATCTAATTTAACTTCACTTTACGGACTTATATTAACAAATAATTATACATTATTACAAAAATATAGTGAAGGAAGTAAAAAGATACAATGATACACTGATACACCGGCACAATGATTCACTAATACACCGATACAATAATATATGGATAAACTGATTCATCGATACGCCGATACAATGATACACTACTACACCGATATACCGATACAATGATACACTGATACATCGATATACCGATACAATGATACACTGATACACCGATACAATGATAATCCTGATACACAAATGCAATGATACTCCTGATACACCGATATAACGATACAATGATATACTGATACACCGATACAATGATACAACGATACAATAACTGATACAATGATATAGTGAAGATTATAAATAAGATCCCCTACGTATAAAACAAACAAGATCTCATACAAATTAAAGAAATAAAATCAAATACAAACGTAGTGTATATATTCCTCGAACAAAAACAAATAATAGGGTTCATTACAAACAAAAACCATATATTCTACAAATTCTTCAAAATGTTTGAAAAAAACAATTACACCTGCCACTTGAAATTCCTTACAACATTCATATCAATACACAACTAATATAATCTAATCACTGTCTCCTTGTCTTCTTCGGGGATTGACGTCTGCTTCTGGTTCGAGACAGAAATGCCATATCGGGTGCATCAGGAGTGGATTGATCAACTGGATCGCGGTAATTTGACTCATGAAGATAATCTTGAGAGCCTCCTGTATCAATATTTTCTTCATATGGTCTTGCACTTTCATTTTTTATCAAATTAGGAGTTTGTACGTTAAATTCAGGATCTACATCAACTTCGATTTCTCGCTCTCGTATCGGACGACGGATTTGTGGTCGAAATACTACTTTCTTCCTCTTTAACGAGGCAGTTGGTCGTACGCGAGAAGATTCCGCCGGATCCATCTATGGAATACGAAGATATTTCATTTTTAGATGTTATTTTTCATAATACTAAGTTCTGTACATGTAAATATGAACATACAAAGTAAAATTTGCTACAAATATCATTTTTTTGTCTAATTTTTTTTTCCCTGCAAGATAGTATAATATTAAATTTTAAAGACACTAAAACCGTATTTTTCAACTTAATAAACCATTAGGATAAAACTATCAAACTTCATAATTAACTAATAAATTTTAATACTAACGTTCATGATTATAAAAAATTACTAAATTTCGCATATTTTAAAATTGGAATTACAATATTAAATTTTCTTAATAATTACAATCTAAATATTAATAATTAAAATTAACAAAAAAAATACTGCAACTAAACTTGCTATCTCATCCCCTCTTTCTCCTCCCAAACCCAACAAAATCACCATACCCTAATATTCAAGAGTTGTTTAATCCAAAAATAATAAAAACTAAATTTTACAATAAATATTACTAAATTAGGAAAACTCACCTAGTAATGGCGGGAAGGCAGCGGCAGGAGAAACAACGGCGGCGGCGACGGCGGGAGGGAGGTCTACGAATGGGGGAGAGAGAGAGAGAGAGAGAGAGAGAGAGAGAGAGAGATTTCGAAGGAGAAATGAGGAGAGAAAGTATGAAAATGATGAGTGGAAGTGGGAGAGGAAGAGTGAGTTTGGGTTAGATTTGGAGGAGAAATGAGGAGGGAAGAGGAAGAGGAAGAGGAGATGAGATATAGGGGGAAGGGTATTTTGGAAATATCTTATATGCTCACTAAGAAATTTCCTTTCTTATGAAAAACTTACTGGGCTCACTAGGAAATCTGGGCTCACTAAGAAAAAAACTTGTGCCCCTTTAGAAGTTCCCGTTTCCTCCAGTTTTTTTGCTTTTGTTTTATAGTGAATTATTATTCAACAACTTCATTGTCCGAACATCACCATGTTCGATTTGGAGGAGGCTCTATGGTGAGGTATCTATTTAATGTTTACATCTGATAGCAGCAAAGGATGAGGAATTGATTAACCAGATGTAGCCCCTCTAATCATATTTTAACACCCATTTTTAGCATGTGATATTTTTTAATTTTCTAATTTATTAAAACTAATAGTTGGTTTTAAAAACAAAATTTTAAAAGAAAAAAGAGTACAATAGAAAAAACCAAATCAAATTACCTAATAGGTGGAAGCAAAGAATTGAACCTTCGGCCCTATAGCACCCAACTCGGACCAAAAGCGACTTGGAGAATCAAGTACTTATCTTATCTAAAAATTAAGATAAGAATTGATTTGATTTCTATTAATCAATACGATTCTAATTTGATTAGATATTTAATATAAATAGAAATCCAATTTAAATCCTAGTTGAGTTAGAGAAATAGATTAACTTAATAAAAGTTAAATTCAATTTTCTAATTAATTAGATCTTATTTAAATTTAGTTTCCATACCTATTAGAATGCTAATTTAAATTTGGTTTACATGCATTTAAAAATTCCGATTTAAATTTGGTTTTCATACTTTTTAGAATTCCATCTTTAATTAGAATGATGAATCCAATTAGAATTTATATTGAAACTTCCAACTATGAATGAAAGTAGGACTCTTAAGCCCCCATATAAAGGCAACAACTAGCTCTTCCTTCCCAAATGCAGTAAGTAGTAGACAAGAACATATGAGAGAGAGGAGAAAAAGTGGAAGAAAGGGATAAGAGTTCAAGCAAAGAATTTTGAAGCATAATTGGAAATTTCAACCTCCTCCTTTCAAATCAAGAATCTAGATTTACCTAAGATTACAGTTGAAGTGACTCCAACTCACTCGAAAAACATGTTATTATATTTTTGTATTCCTATTTTATTTGATTTTATTGTTAAAGTAAATATAGGAATTTTAGAGAAACGTATTTATTGTATCACGCATGCGAAAAATTGATATATTGCACGATTTATGAATTGAGAATTTTATTGCTGTGAATATAACTCACTTAAAGAACATGCTATTTTATGTCTATACTCGTATTTTCTTTGTTTTCATTGTTAAAGAAAAATGCAAGAGTTTTATAGAAATGTATTTATTGTATAATTTATGAATCAAGTTATGATTTTTATTAATGAGGTACTTTGATCCATTGTATTTATGATGAAAATCATGCCTTTATATTTTGCAATTAAACATTTTATATGATTTATTATTATAACATGAGTTTACCATAAAAAAGATATTTTGTAGAAAAGAGATTGATAAATAATATATTTTGCTAGATCAATGTAAACATGGAATTTTTTTTTTAAAAGCTTGATATTATATTCATATTGATATTCTATAATATTAACGGAAAATATATACTAAAATTTTATTAAAGAAAATCTTCAAAAAACGATAGAGAATGGCCCTACTGTATTGTTCAGTTAGAGAGATGTCGACAGTCCCTTCGAAGGGGCCTTCGATAGCCACACTTAAGGGCAACACATTGATGAGCATTATCAACAATTGCTTCGCCAACAACTGTAATAATAGCTCTGCCCGACTAGGACAACCCACACCCGATCGATAATGACCTTGCTCACTATTATATAATAGAATTGTTATGGATTATTTTAAAATGAAAAGCGAATCAAAATTAATGTGAAAGACATGAAGAAAGCATCATACTAGTAAAATCAATAACTGGACTATTATTTCCATTGTTGCATAATTTGAAACTCAATTACCCCTGATATAAAACATGATAAGATACTGACTGAATATCGAACTGTGACAATATGTGATTGGTGATAAATAATTAACTACTGTACTTTTATACTATTCTTTAATGTTACCATTACTGAATAATGAATATTAAAATTTAATGATAATCACCAATTTATAAACTTAACTGAATTTATTGAACTGATCAACGTATACTAAAATTATATAAATCGAGTTTTTGGGAAAAATTAGGGATATATGATTTAATGGTTAAACTTAATGTATTATTATTTTCCTTTATAAAAGGATCAGGATAGGGTCTAATCACTACTACTATTTCGCTTTTTGTGAGCATTGGTATAGGCTTCGATTGAAATTTCCACTCTTTTTGTTTTTCAAGGATCAAAATAGACTCTGATCAAAGTTACTGTTCTGTTCTTCTAGGGATAGGCGGGGATGCGTTCTACTAGATAAGTTCATATGTTATTAAATTTCCTAATATCCTAATTAAAAAAAACTAGCTAAAGACTAATGATAAGCCATTTAATGTGTTAAGAAACGAGATTTTTCACCATCTTAATTACTTACAATTTTTATGTTACCGAATGTTATTATTTCTTATATTTTATTATATTTTACTGGATCACTTTACTTATGATGCTGGTTTTGTTAGGAGATGATCTACCATAAATAGAACATGGTTCGACTTACTTTCGGAACAACTAGAGCTACAAGATTAATAGCCATTTTAGTTTGATATTTTCTTATTAGTGAACTACTTCTTATTAAAAGATTCATAAGTTCATATGACACATTATTTAGTTTCAGTTGAAATATTTTCATTGTTTTAGAAATAAATATCATAGCTACATTCTATCGAATTTTATATAAAGAAAATTCATTTTACTATTTTGGCTAGATATGTTGTTGCTTATTGTTATTAGTGCCCATATTTCTGCTATAATATGATTGTAATATTTACTAAGACTTATCGAATTATTATTCAATGTCGAACACTACAGCTATCCAGATTATGGGTAGTGGGTTATTACACCTAGGGAAGTGATATATTTATACTTAATTATCTCAGTTTCACAGATAGTATTCTTTCCATGGATTTGTAGCATGTTTTTGTTCATACTAGAATCATATTTTTTGGATTTCTTATTATTGTTTTTTGCATTTAGATTTTTTTGTATTGTTTTTGGGTTTCTTTTTTTTTTTAAAAAAGAATTTTTGGAGGTTTTTCTTATGTGTCTATTTTTAGATGATATATGGAATAATTTTCTAACAACAGATAAGATGTGAATTGATTTGATGAGTCCTATTTTTTTAAATCTCTACTATATTATGCATATTGCTAAATTTGTTGACCATAATGCTTGACTGGGATTTCTCTTTTGCGTACTTCCCTCTTAAAATGTCAATATAAGACTCTATACTTCATGACTGTTAATACTGGTGGCTCTTAAATTCACTTTCTCTCATACTTGGTGTATACATTCTCCCCAATGATAATTCAATTAGAGATATAAACATATGTATTGATACATAATAATAATGAATAGATAAGTATGTATTATAAAAAATTTAAGATGAGCACAAAAAAAAATAGTATTAAACAAAAAAAACTAATTTAAATTGCATAACACGAGTGTTGGTAAAATATGCCAAAGACCACACTCGTGGATTTAGTTACTTACATGTATTTTCAGCAATATCTATTATATGCTGAATGATTTTGTTTAGAGATAGTGTGATTTTGCACACCAAGCACTATCAGTCCTCATTGTAAGTCTAATCGGGTTTATTGTTAATGGAGCTTATTGCCCCAGCTGGTTTCGGTACACCAAAACGGGTCCAAAAATCGACCCAAACCCATTATGATATAATATATATATATATATATATATATATATATATATATATATATATATATATATATATATATATATATATATATATAGGGTGTGGGGCTAGGGTTTTTGTGTGGCCAGGTTTCTTTTGTTTTAGTGGGCGGCTGAAACAAAAGGTGAAGAAAAATTAATTTCTGCGGCTACTACTAATTACTTGCTTCTATTTGGCCAAAAGGAAAGAAGGGTAGCTGCAATCATCTTGGCCGAAAAGAAAATTAAATAGGCCAACAGCAATTGGTTTGGCTATATATAAAAGAAAGAGGTGGGGCTTCTTGTCTGCTGTTTAATTTTGTTCGGCAACAGAGGAGAAAATTCCAAGGCGGGTGCTTCTAATTTTGGTCGAAAGCATTGAAGAAAAGAAAAGATGACGGAGCTTCTTTCGGCGTTTTTCTTCAACGGTCGAAGTAAAGAGGTAAATCACTGTAACAAGATATTAGAGTTTGATCTCAAAATCTTGTGTGATTTCTTTGTAATTTATCTTGAACTTGAGAACTAGAAAGTTGTAATTATCTTTTTGATATAGTGGAAGTTTTTCGATCATGTCCCTGTGGACGTAGGAACCACGTTAAATCTGCGTGTTCTCTGTCTCTGCTATTTTTCTCTTCGGTTAACTATTTGATTCAGCTGGTTGTTGCATTAGTATTATTCCGCTATCTTTTGCTAACAATTGGTATCAGAGTCTTGGTTCGGGTCAGATTTCACTCAGATCAATGTTGATTTTGAGTGGGATTATGGCGGAAGATAGGAAGGGAAAAATTGAAAAATTTGATGGGATTGATTTTCAATGGTGGAAGTTACAGATGGAGGATTATTTATATCAAAAGAATTTACATCAACCACTAATTGGAGAAAAGCTAGAAAAGATGACAGCTGAGGAGTGGGAATTGTTGGATAGGAGGGCTTTGGCATAGATTCGATTGTATTTGACAAAATAGGTTGTGTTCAATGTCTCCAAGGAGAAAACCACTTCAGATTTGATGTCAGTTTTAGCTAAATTTTATGAGAAGCCGTCTGCTTCAAATAGACTGTTTCTAATGAAAAAATTGTTCAACTTGAGAATACCTTCTGATAGTTCAGTTGTTAATCATTTGAACGAATTTAACACATTATGGGCACAACTTGAATCCTTAGATTTTGTCTTTACTGATAACATTAAAACTTTGATGTTTATGTGTTCATTACCGGATAGTTGGAGTAATGTTATTATGGCCATCAACAATTCTTCCAATACTGCTCTTAAATTCAATGATGTTGTGAGTACAATCATGAATGATGAATTGATGAAAAAGAGCATGGGTGAGAGCACAGTTTCTACAAGTACTGCTCTATCGATTGATAATGACAGAAGGAAGGAAAGTGGTAGAAGTTTAAGTAGGGAGTCAAACCAAAGAGGAAGATCAAAATCTAATGGAAAGTTCAAGAAAAAGTTAGTGTGTCGGAAATGTAAAACAGAGGGTCATATGAAGAAGGATTGTCTATATAAAGACAAGGAAAGAGCGAATGTGATGAATCTAAGTAAAGAGTATGATGACTTGTGCTTGTCTGCTCATACAGAATCAAGATCAGATCCGTGGTTTGTCGATTCAGGGGCTTCGTTCCATTGCACTGCTCGCAGAGAATGGTTTGAGAATTATATCCAAGGTGATTTTGGGCATGTGACTGTTGGTAATGGGCAGGAATGCAAGATTGTCGGTAAAGGAACAATTCGGTTAAAGTTGCACAATGGTGAAAAGTTGCTTTTACAAGAGGTCAGACACATACCGAATTTGAAGAAGAATTTGATATCTGTTAGCAAGCTGGATGGTGAAGGTTATCAAATCTCATTTGAGAAGAAACAGTGGAAGATCAGTAAAAGAGCAATGATAGTGGTCAAGGGTGAGAGAGTGGGAACTCTATACTTACTCTCAAGCTCGGTGGATCACATTGTTTCTTTGGCCACCGTGATGAATGAGAAGGCTACCTTATGGCATCAGAGGCTCGGTTACTTGAGCGAAAGCGGCATGAGGGTATTGCAATCTAGAGGCATGTTGACAGATATGAAAGATGCTAATTTTGATTTCTGTGAGAACTGTGTGTTTGGAAAGTAGAAAAGAGTTAGTTTTATGAAGAATGGCAAGGAGAAGAAAACCGAGAGATTGGAGTTGGTATATACAGATGTATGGGGCCCTTCTTCGGCGAAATCTCTTGGAGGTAATTCTTATTTTGTCACTTTCATAGATGATGCAAGTAGGAAAACATGGGTGTTCGCACTTAAGCAGAAATCCGATGTCTTCAAGATCTTCAAGGTATAGAAAGCTCTTGTTGAGAATGAAACAAGTTTGAAAGTGAAATGTCTGTTGTCAGACAATGGTAGGGAATTTTGCAATAGAGAGTTCGATGACTATTGCTCTACCCACGGGATCAGAAGAGTATACCGAGGACACCGCCGCAGAATGGCGTGGCTGAGAGGATGAATAGAACCATTTTGGAGCGAGCTCGGAGTATGAGACTACATGCAGGTTTGCCTTTGCAACTTTGGGGAGCCGCTATAGATACGACAGTCTATCTGATCAACAGGAGTCTAGCTAGTATTTTAGATGGAGGAATTCCAGAGGAGGTGTGGTCTGGTAAGACTGTAAATTATTCATTCTTAAAGATATTCGGTTGTATAGCATATGCACATGTGGATCATGAGATGAGAAAGAAGCTTGATTCTAAATCTCAGAAGTGTGCATTCATTGGATACGGTGGCGACGAATATGGTTATCGCTTATGGGATTATGAGCATAACAAGGTAATTCGTAGCAGAGATGTAGTATTTAATGAGGGCTGTATGTATAAAGACCGAATGGAAAGTAAGAGTGAGAAAGCAGTGGAAAAAGAGCACTTCGAGCTGGATGAGCAACAGGATGGGATAGATCCCATGGATAAAAGAAATGAAGAAATACCTACATCTGAAGGAGAAGAAATGACTACACCTGAGAATACATAAGTTTCAGATGAGACCGAACAGGAAAGAGAGCCATTGACTGAAGCAGATGGTTCAAGTACTTCATCAGAGAGTGTTCCCACTTTGAGGAGGAGCACGAGGATAAGGAAGCCAACCAAAAAACTTTGTCTTCCATTATATCATGTTTTGTATATTGATGCAGGTGAACCAGAGAGTTACCAAGAAGTTATGCAGGATAAACTTCATCTTAAGTGGGAGCAAGCCATGCGTGATGAGATGTCTTCTTTGGAGGAGAATCACACATGGGAATTAGTGAAGCGACCGAAAAAGATGAAAGTATTGCATAACAAGTGGGTATACAGGGTAAAACATGATGCACCAGGGATACAAAGGTTCAAGGCTAGACTTGTGGTTAAGGGATGCGGTCAGAGAAAATGTATTGACTTCAATGAAATATTTGCACCTGTTGTCAAGATGACTTCTATCAAAGCAATACTAAGTATTGTGGCTGTGAAAGGACTGTATTTAGAGCAGCTCGATGTGAAGACTACTTTCCTTCATGGTGATTTGGAAGAGGAAATATACATGGAAAAACCGGAGGGATATGACGTTAATGGAAAGGAGAATTGGTTATGTCGACTGAAAAAGAGGTTGTATGGGTTAAAACAAGCGCCGAGGCAATGGTACTTGAAGTTCGACAAGTTTATGTTGGATTCGGATTTTGCCAAAAGCAATTTTGATCATCGTGTATATCTACAAAAGTTTAAGGATGGTAACTTTATTATACTAACTTTGTATGCAGATGATATACTTGTGGCAGGTACATGCATGAAGAAAATTAATGATCTGAAAAGAAAGTTGGCAGGGAGATTATCTATGATGAGGCTAAACAACTTTTTGGGATGCAAATTACCCGAGATAAGAAAAATAAGAAATTATGGTTATCTCAGGAGGGGTACATCAAGAAAGTGTTGGAGAGATTCAACATGGATAATGCAAAACCGGTAACTACAGCTCTTGGTAGATAGTTCAAACTGTCAAAAGAGTAAGGTGTTAAGACAGATGAGAAGACGAGACACATGGAAAATGTGCTTATTCATCAGCCGTTGGGAGTCTAATGTATGCAATGGTGAGTACAAAACCAGATATTGCACATGCAGTGGGAGTAGTGAGTAGATTCATAAAGAACCTTGGGAAGGAACATTGGCAAGCGGTGAAGTGGATTTTCAGGTATTTGAAAGGTACTTCAAAGTATTGTTTATGTTTTGGGGGTGATAACATTGATGTGCAAGGTTTTGTAGATTCGGATCATGCGGGTGATAGAGACAATGGCAGGAGCACCACAGGTTATGTCTTTACTGTAGGAGGGACAATGGTAAGCTGGGTTTCACGATTACAATCAATTGTTACTTTATTTTCGACAGAAGCTGAGTATGTTGCAGCTGCAGAAGCAAGTAAAGAGTTTATTTGGTTGCAGCGATTGATGAGTGAGTTGGGTTTTGATGGAGTGGATTGCAGGTTATTCAATGACAGTCAAAGTGCAATTCATCTTGCTAAGAATTCATCGTATCATTCACGGACTAAACATATTCACTTGAGGTATCACTTCATCAGATCTTTGTTGGAGGATGGCCAATTAAAGTTGGAGAAGATTGAGGGTAGCGAGAATCCTGCAGATATGTTGACAAATCCGGTTGATGGGAAAAAGTTGAGCTATTGCTCAACTTTGGTGCATTTGTATTGAGTGCTGAAATTGGGACTTTAAACGATCGAGATAAAAGCTTTGGACACTAGGATTATCATGTACAGAGATTACAATTTTTGCAATAGGTCTCCAAGTGGGAGATTATTGTTAATGGAGCCCATTGCCGCAGCGGGTTTGGGTACACCGAAACGGATCCAAAAATCGGCCCAAACCCATTATCATATAATATATATATATAGGGTGTGGGGCTAGGGTTTTTGTGTGGCCAGGTTTCTTTTGTTTTAGAGGGCGGCTGAAACGAAAGGAGAAGAAAAATTAATTGCTGCGGCTGCCACTAATTACTTGCTTCTATTTGGCCAAAAGGAAAGAAGGGTAGCTGCAATCATCTTGGCCGAAAAGAAAATTAAATAGGCCAACAGCAATTGGTTTGGCTATATATAAAAGAAAGAGGTGGGGCTTCTTGTCTACTGTTTAATTTTGTTCGGCAACAGAGGAGAAAATTCCAAGGCGGGTGCTTCTAATTTCGGTCGAAAGCATTGAAGAAAAGAAAAGAAGACGGATCTTCTTTCGGCATTTTTCTTCGACGGTCGAAATAAAGAGGTAAATCACTGTAACAAGAGATTAGAGTTTGATCTCAAAATCTTATGTAATTTCTTTGTGATTTCTCTTGAACTTGAGAACTAGAAAGTTGTAATCATTTTTTTGATATAGTGGAAGTTTTTCGATCGTGTCCCCATGGACGTAGGAACCACGTTAAATCTGCGTGTTCTCTGTCTCTGCTATTTTTCTCTTCGGTTAACTATTTGATTTAGCTAGTTGTTGCATTAGTATTATTCCGCTATTTTTTGCTAACAGGGTTAAGGTATTCAGATTTGTATTTTACACTTTCTCTGAAATTTGAGATTTTTTTTTCTCTATCTCTTTAATCAACTATGGCCAATTATATATTTCGTGTTTTTGGATAATTGTTTTAAGTTTTTCACTTGGTAATAGATGATTGAGTTTCGTAATTTAGATATTTTGCATATATACATGGGTTATGCTAATGGGGATCAAATATTATATTAGACTTGTCGACATTGTTTTCATTACTCGACAACTCTCAGTTTATTCTCTCTTTAATCCATTTTGACTTAATTCTATATTTTTCACTTTTGCTAATAACAAAAGGGGAGATTATAAAGGGGGAGAACTACGTGAATTGTATAGAATTAGAAGAGAATTGGTTAACATGTTCTTGTTCATATTAGTATGCTTGAATTTTTGGGGGAGCTTGAGCTTTATTTATATCATGAAAAATAATATTGCATTATGTTGTTTTTAAACTTGGAAGTATAATACTTTTAACGGTTTAGATTATTATTATTAAATAGGAGAAATTGTTATATGTATATTCATACAATACCCTCAACTTATGAATATCAAACCCATATATATAGTATGATATATAGTATGATAAGTTTTATGTCGTATGTAGATTTATAAGAAATGTAAGAGAATTATGCAAGACAATAAATGAAATCAATGAGATGCAACTACTATAACATTAATAGCATTTTTAATACAGATACAACTTAAATCAATTGATAAATTTATTGTAAGTTTGTAAAGCACTGAATTATTTTTATAATGGTATCAAGACCAACTTAATCAGAGTTTGGATGTATAAATTATTATCGATTAACTAAAATTCTACAGGGCTGAAACAAGGCAATTATGGGTAGAGCAATCTATAGCTTAGAATTAAAATCCAACCTGAGACCATCTATTGGTGCATCTAATAGTGGTGTTACTAGCAATGGCCATCATAATAACTAGTTTGAGTATTTTAAATAGTTTTTGACTCTTTTTGAGATGGGATTTGTTTCCAAACAATCCTAAACATGGACGTTTATTTAGATAACTTGGATTAGTGTGGATGAGAAGACTAATTTCAACTATGTACGAAAAATAAGTTTCTAGATTTGAGAGATTGGAAAAGAGAATGCTTTTCATGAAGAAGATTTGAGAAGAAAAATGGAAGTGTTTTAAGGAGATTCTGGAAGAAAGTGGCGGAGTTTTGAAGATAAATTTTCAGTCTTCTTTTTCATTATTTACAACAGTCATAGAGACATGTTTCAATATCAATCATTACCGAGGTGCTACAACTTAACTATATCATCATCATCATCTAACATGATCTTCATTATCATCTTCTTAAGGTGGCATTTAAAAGAGGCATAAGGTTTTTTGATTTTGTGCTTAATTGATATCAAGTCTTGTGAATCTTCGAACTTTATTTGACAATCGTTAATTGGTTATTTTATAATGTACTCAAGCCAGTGTTGATTGAGTGGCAATTCTGTTACTGTGTACATATGCTGGGGTGAATTGAGTAGTGTTAATAGAGGCTAGGGTTTATATTTTTATAATTTTTTTGCAGAGATGACTGGTTGAGGAAGATTATGGTGTCATTTTGTAACAACTTATTGGATTTGATGATCGGGGATTATCTATAGTATTAGTAGAAGACCCTCTTGACAAGTGGATCCAAAGAATGAATATAGGAATTCCAGAACCGCTATAGATCTCATGTTTTCTGTTATGTGCTTTTTCTATAGTTATTTTTATTTTTTGGCATATAACTTTTATAATTATTGATAATTTTTTTAATTAAGGTTAAAAATTGTGGCAACCCCTTTAACCCAGCTAGACTTTATTATCGATCCTAACACTCCATGTTGTTACATAGTACTGTGACAATGAAAGTAACATAAACATTATCAATAATCATATATTTCATGGGCATACTACACATATCAAAGTTTGCTATCATTTGGCTCGCTTTTTTAAGTAAAACGGTGTGCCTAGCCCTCCGTATTCCATTAACAAAATTTTAACAGAACAAAGGATAAGTTATAAAATCTAGGTCAAAGTACATAGACTAGTGATAAATCTTAATATATCAAATAGTTCATATTACACTAATCAGTTACAGAGCAAAATTATAGGCATGTAATGAGTAGGATGCTCTCCACAATAATAGAATGGATACTCCCATTCTCTATCCCTCCCTTCCGAAGGGAGTAACGTCACCGTCCTCCGCGTCGAGTCTGCACGCTGAGTTGGAGACGTACTTTGATGTCCACATCAGATCTATAATCTGGTACCTTCTTCTGATAAGTAACATGCCCTAAAGATGACGTCAAAATAAATATATCTAAGACAAGATTGAAAAGTGTGTGTGTGGTGTTATTGAAAATTTGATTATTTCTTTTACGCCATATATTCCAACAAATCGAGGCAACTAATAAATCATTTGTTTTAGAGACTGAGTTAAGTAAGGTGGTCCTCTTCCATAAGCTACTCTCTTCCCTTAGATCGAACTCCATCCCAAAACATCGTCCACATTCATTCCATACTTTTTTTTTTAGAGCAATCACATTTAAGGAATTAATGCATTGCATCCTCTCCTATTGCTCGACAAAGTACACAAATATTTGGTCCATACCAGTCCTTACGTTGGAGTTTAGATCAAGTGAGGATTGCATCTTTCTGCATTAGACATATAAAGATTCTAACGTTCAGAGGGTATCCCTCATTCTATATCCGTTTTGCATTTGGCAACTTACACCTACCATCATTGAAATAATTGTATGTTGATACAACTGAGAATTTACCCCATCTTCCCCATCTCTAGACTAGCCGATCCCATTTTATCCCGTACCAAAATACAATCCCGCAGGAGGTCTTTGAGTGCTCTGATTTCAAAATTAACAGCTATAGAGCAGGATTTGTCTGATATAATATGCCATGAATTGCACATCCAACATCTTGCTACTATTGTCTCTTTGTCTAATGCCGCTTCGTAACAGTTTGAAAATAAATATCTTAAAAGAATGTCTTTAGCCCACCTGTCCTCTCAAAAGGAGATAGATTCCCCATAATCTAGTGCAAACGAGATGCTGGACCTGAACATTGGCTTTGAAGGGAGCATCTCTTTCCAGAAAGCCGACAAATAGCTTTTGTTCCGCATCTTGAACCTCCAACTGCCCTTTTTTGGACCGTACTTATTGCATAAAATACGCTGCAACATCCCTTCAGGATGAGACATTAGTGTCCACCATCACTTGATTAATAATGCCTTATTGAAAATCTCTAAATTTATTATGTCCAGTCCTTCATCATTCTTTGGTCTACACACTTGACCCCATTGGTCTAAGTGATATTTTTTATTGTTCGAGCCTGACCCTCCCTAAAGGAAATTTCTTCGTATTCTGTCAATCCTCTACCTAACCCATGCGGACAATCGATAGAAAGACATGAGATACATTAGTGTAGAAGTAAGAACCAAATTGATTAGGACTACTCTTGCATCTATCGAAAAATATATGTTTGCCACCCATCTAATCTCTTCTCCAATTTATCAATTAAATCCCTCCAATCATTTTTCTTTGGTTTATCTGGTCTAAGCGGCACTCTCAGGTATTTAATAGGAAAGTAACTCTGCTGACACCCGAATATGCTTTTTTATCATTAAGAATGAGAGACTTTCCTGACCCAGGTTAACTATAATGGTCTTCTTAAGGTTTATTCGCAAACCCGACCACACTTCGAAGCAGCAAAAGATCCATTTCAGTACTATGCCTTATCTAACGTCAGTAATACCAAATAACATAGTCTCATCTGCATACTGCATTTTTATCAGATTAACCTGCTTCGACCCATTAAACCCTTCGAGGAGTCATGCTGTCCCAGCTTTTGTGATCATTCTATTTAGTCCGTCAACTATAAGAATGAATAATAAGAGAGATAATGGTCTCTCTATTGCAAACCTTGTCTGTATTCTATTTCCATACTCTGGACTCCATTTAATAGTATATGGCATTTCGCCGAGACCAACCAGCTTCTAATCCACTCAGTCCAACACATTTCAAATCCCTTATGCTCAAGGACCTCCAACAAGCAGTCCTAGTTTATAGTATCATACGCCTTCTCAAAATCCAACTTTAGTAAGTATCTGACTTTTTAGGTCTTACTTGATGTATGATTTCATGTGTCTCAGCAATCCCCTCTACTATGTTGCGACCTTTTATAAAGCCTGATTGATACTCTCCAATGAGTTCTAGAAAGAGTAGCGCTAGCCTGTTGGATAAGATTTTGAAGACAATTTTAGGGAGCAGTTCACATGCTATAGGCCGATACTCTCTCACCGACGTCGGCTCTTTATTTTTTGGGTTGAAAACAAGCTGCGAGTAATTTATGTTGTTCAAGTCTGTCCTCCCTGCCATAAATTTCCTTATGAGATGTATTATATCATTTTTTATAAGTGGCCAGAATTCACAGTAAAATAATAAGGGAAAACCGTCTGGTCGGGGCTCCATCCGCTCTTAGCTCCCATACTGCTTTCTTAATCTCCTCCTCTGTCGCATTTTCTTCTAAGGCCTTTAGTTCCACTTGGGGACCTCACGAGCCCCAGTACATTCTAACCCGTTGGTTATCTCTTTCCCCAAATAGGCATTGGAAGTGTGAGAAAATGTTCATCTGTAAGTCCTCTTCCATCTCCAAAGTAATCCCATCTTCTGTCAACCTGGAAATTCTGTTTACTCGGCGGTACATATTAGCCATCTTATGGAAATAGGTTGTATTAACATTCTCCTCCTTTAGCCAACGGTATTTAGCTCTCTGTCTCCAAATTTTATCCTCTCTTTTAAATATGAGATTAATATCCCTCCTTACTTCCAATAGCTCTTGTATTTCCTCCTTGTCCAACACCCTGAGTTCCTCCTTCTTTTCTAGACTCTCGATTTTCTAAAGTACCATATCCTTAATCGCTCTTCTATCCTGTAAGTACTGTCACTCCCATCTTGCCAGAGATTTCCTCAATCTTCTGAGTTTTACATAGATAATTTTTGCTGTGTCAATCGTCAAGGTTGCCTGCAACCAACTTTTCTTAATCAAATCCCTAACTTCTTGTTGTTGAAGCCACCATTTATGGAATATGAAGATCTTCTTTGACTTCTTGCAGTTTTTCTCTAAGGATAGACAGATCGGCACATGGTTCGATGTGGGTTGTCTAACCGAGTGTGCCATAGCCAACCCACACTTGTCATCCCATTCATCAGAGATGAAAACCCGATTTAGTTTCGCAAGAGAGGGTCTTGCCCTCATATTAGACCATGTATATAGCCTATCATTTACAGGTACTTCGATCAGGTGTAGGTCGGATATGAGTTTGTTGAACTCATGTCTATCCTTATCATTTGTGTCTAGCATAGCAAACGACGTTAAAATCTTCCCCTACGATCCACGACCCTGGCGCATTTCTCGTAATGCGACAAAGCTCTTCCCATAATTCCTTATGCTTCTGGCTGTCATGAGGACCATATACAAGTATTGTCTACTGGATCCATCCGTCTTTTTTCCTCTGTAGATGAACCGAAAGACAGTACTCCCCAATTTCATGGTTTATATATTCGAAGCGGTCCTGATCATATCCTATCAAAACCCCACCCGACATACCCACTGCCTTTTTCATCAGAAATTTAAATTTCTGATTGATAGATAAACTATTTAATTTTTTCGGTCATATACCATCTAGTTTTGACTCCTCTAAACATACTATATCTGTCATACAATCTTTCATTACTTGAGAGACCATTCTTCTTTTTTTTGTGGCCCCCAATCCCCTCACATTCTAGAATGGACAATTCATTAGGTTTTAATCTTTACACTACCCACAATTGAGCTACTGCTCAATCCTCCCTTAGGGCCTTGGGTGACCCCTGCATCCCGTAAGTCTCCAGTTACTCAACCTTTCTGACAAAATCCAAACTATCTTCTTGTTCGCTCCCCTCTCTGTCCAAGTTTACCTCTCATGTGTGTGCATTATCTAGTAAAATATCATCATGCATGAGATTAAGTAAATCTAGATTTAAAAAATTCATACATGAGTTTCCGCCCGTCAACAGGGCCTTTCTTCTAGAAGCGAGTGATACAACTGCCCCTTTCTCATATTCCTACTTCTTCCTCTTCTCCTCTGGCCTACGACTTCTTCTGTTTAGCATAATCAGTGGAAGTCCCTTTGTCATGCTGTGATTCTCCTCTTCTTCTGAATTGGTATTCAAGACTTCTATCCTTGCACCTTTTTTGTCCTTTTCATCAGTCTGTCGACTCTCTTCCTGTATTCTTGACCCGTGCTGTGGGGCATCAACGACTTTGGTTGTATGATTTCCCTCGATTTCCTCAACTGACTCTACTACCCTTCCAGCAGCTCTTTCTTTTCAGCCGGGTCTTCTCCGATAATCTGAGAACTGATATGGGAAGCTTGGCCTAGTTTAAGACAAACACCCTATATGGGCCCTTGTTTATCAGACCCAAATTAGACTCTCACTCTGAGAACTAATCTGACCCAGCCAACATTTCCCCTAAAGCCTCATCCACCCTACCCTTTCCAATGGCCCCCACCAACTTCCCCCTCATCCACCCTATCTTTTGCTGGAACCCCACCTACCTCCACCACTCCTCCACCATATTTTTCCTCTCAAGCCAATTCTCCATTCTGTCTTTTCCCGAGCCCCCACCTGCCTCTCCAACTTCGTCCCCCTACTTGCCTTTTCCTAGCTAGCTTTTCCCTCCTAACGAGTAAGCAATTAATGCCTCCTTCTCGGCGCTGTCCTCTCTACGCCTGTCCCTTCCACTGCTTCCCTCGCCAGTCCTCTCCCTTCCCCTTCTATGTAGAGCTGCATGGCACGGTTGCCCGGGCCTAGGCCCGGACTCGGCCCGCCGGCACCGCACGGTTGCCCGGGCCTAGGCCCGGACTCGGCCCGCCGGCACGGCACGGCGTGCCCAGGCCGGGCCGAGCCGGCCAGGCTTTTTTAGAAAACAAAAAAAAAAAATTAAAAATAATGACGAAACATATTACATATAGTTTCATTTAATAAGATTTAACAAGAAGTAATAACAATAAAAATAAATATTATATTATATCTAATCTCATTACATTCATATAATTGCTTTATAAATCTCTTTAGAAGTTATACAAAACCCGAAAAGAGGGGAGAGCACCCTAACCGTCACCCTCAACTTATTTTTAATATATTTCCTAAGAGATTTATGAGTTAAACATTACAAAAAAAAATTGAAAATACATGAAAATCCTTACAAATTTAAATAATTTTAATCAAGCTTCATTTTAATCTGGTAAGCCTAAAGTAGTACAACTTCATTAGTAAAGTCTTGTTCTCTATCTTCTGCGTCGTACCAATCCTTCAAGCAGACACACATCTCCAATGTGTCCGACGCCATTGAGGTTCTCAAGTCCGTGAGCACTCTACCACCTGCGCTAAAAGCAGACTCCGATACTAGACATTGGAGGAGTTAGTAGATCACGGGCCATGTTGGAAAGTACGGGATATGTTTTTTCCTGTGATTTCCACCATACCAAAATATCAAAGAATTCATAATTTTCAGGAGATGCGTTATCTTCATAGTTAGCTCTCTCTAAATAATAATGTAATTCATTAAAGTATGTACCAGTTTGTCTTGCCTTTTTTCTGTGTAATACAGATGATATTATTGGATTACGAATTTTCCTAATAGATGGTTCTTTTGTAGTTTGTGTTAGCACACCATACATATCTTCATATGTTTTGTACATAATATTTAAACATGTTTTAATATCATTAACTAAATCCCTCACAATAAAAACTTTAAATTATAAATACCTGTTAACCGATGAACTATTTGAGAGAGAGAGAGTGAAATATCTAGCTAGAGAGATGAAGCTGGAAACCAAAATAGCGAAGAAAACCTTGCTTCAATGAGAAAACTTGCTTGGATCTTGTTTAGGAGACTTGCTTACTTTAGACTTCTTGATCACTTGATTGAAACTTACTACTTGCTTTGCTTGGGACTTCTTGAGAATTAAAGATTTTAGAAGATTTTTTAGAATAAATTTGGTGTATAAGAATGATGAATGGTAAGAGGAGATAATGAGGTATTTATAGAGAAAAAAAGTTTTAATTTGCAAAAAAAATTACAAAAACCCCCCAATGGCTATTTTGACCGTTAGGACAAAAATCTGCAATTTAAAATTGTAAGAAACCCCCCAACGACTATAAAAATAGCCGCTGGGGCCTATTTGCAAAAAAAATTGCAAAAACCCCCCTAAACACCCCCAACGGCTATATTTTAAAAAAAATTATTACGGCCATACCGATCCGTGCCGCAGGCACGGCCGGCCTCGGCTCGGGCACGGGCCGTGCCGTGCCGGGCACGTGCCCGGCACGTGCCGGGCCGGGCGTGCCGCCGGCCCGATAGGCAGGGCTACTTCTATGCAACCGACTGGCTTTATTCCAAAGTCATCTCTGATGTTGTCCTCTCCCCTTCTTCCTTTAGATAGACTCTCTCGAGGTGGTTGAGAGTGCTCAGAAAGGCTATCGTCAGGTTCTTTCTGCCCTTGACTCTTCCCTCTTTCCGCCCCTGACTTTTCCCTCTGTTCGGAAAATTCTATTTACATACGAAAATTTATTCTTCACGATTTTAAAACTAGTAAATAATTACAAATTTATAATTTATTTTTTGACTAAATTACTCTTTTAAATCACAAATTAAGATTTTTTTAAAATTTTGAATTACAACTCATCGTCTTACTTCTCTGTTTTTTTCTCTAGAACATTTAAAAATATTTTTAGTAAAATTTAATTTTAAAAAAAATACATCACCCATAAACCCATTGATTTGATTTCTTAATCTCTTAAATTTTTTAAATTCACATTCCTAAAAAGATTTGGAGAAATTTTAAATTCTTCGAATTTACTATAAAAAATAAAATTAGAGTTTGAAGTTTTAGTTTGAGTTTTTTATTCTAATGAAAAATTTCAACATTCAATCGGAAGACAAATATAAGTACAATTTAAATTTATTCTTAGTTTTTTATGTGTATTTATTTGCAATTTATTATTACTTATGATTCATTTATGAGGGAGACGTCGGCTGCTGGTCGGTTTTAATATCCGACCAAGCAATTCTTTGATCGGGTATTAATACCCTACCAACATATTTTTAACTTAGAAATTAATATCCGACTCGAAAAATTTGAGATCGGACAATATAATAAGATAGAGAAGAGGAGGGTTAAACTTGGAAAAAATATAGATGCATATAGTAAATTGGTGACATTTCAAAATGAAAGTTTGGTGTAAATAGCACTCGGGCGTCAAAAAGTAAATTGCAGTCTGTAAATAGAATTTCCATTCCTCTTCTAGCTCCTTTCTTTCCGGATCCCGATGTCGTTGGAGATCTTCATTGTTGTTGATCTTGTCCGTCCAATCTCGATCGTTTGGAGCATCAGCGTCGATCCGGCGCCAGGTGAGGTTTTCGGCAGCCCGACGGTGTTAGGCACCGGGAAATTGGAAGATCGGTCGGCATTCGTTGGATGACTGCCCAGATCTATCCTTTTCCCGTGACAGCCAACACTTGCCCATTGGCTTGTCGCCGGAGCGCCCTCTCCGAGATCTTCTCTGACCTTGATTCCGATGTTGATCACTAGATCCATCGGCATTGAAAATCTCGATTCGACCTTGATGCCGATCTTGCAAATCTATTTGCCAAATACGACATTGAACTCCCTGGGTAGTGATGACAGCCTGTCACATCCGACGGTCACTCTGGCTGCTCGGAGGTCCGACTTGTGCTGACTACGATTAACGTTAACGACTGTTCGCCGCAAAAGTTTTACTTCTTTCCATTGAATACAACTTAGATTACAATGAAAGTGAACAAGATAAAAAGAGAACAAACGAGAGGATTTTATACTTCAATCTCGCTCTTTTACAATATAGTGTGGGATCTGTGGCGATGGGATCTGTCAAGCAGCTCCTTTGGACGATCGGGCGTTGAACTCTTCTCTCTTGAAGATAACGGCCGACTGTAGACGATCTTCTCTGCTGATCTTCATGAATTCAAGGCTCTCACGCGTAACATGAATTCTCCAAGAGGAAAAGATCTCAATTGCCGAAAAGAAGACCTCTAGGGTTTCACCAAGAAGGTATTTATAGTCCAGGTCAATGCAAGAGTTTCTATCTAAATAGAATTCACATTCATCAAGGATTCCAATAAATATCTTAGTTTTGATTTAAATCTCTTGATTTAGAGTTCCGATTGGACTTGATTTGGGTATTTGGATATGCCCAAATCTTAATCTCAATCAATTTAAGATTCTGGTTATCTGCTCACACGGAGTTTAATCGCATCAAGACGTGAGGCTATCGATAGCTTCACGTTTAACTCAACGTGAGGCTAAAACTAGCAAGACGCGGAGCTATTGAGTTAGCTCCGCGTTCTGTTGTGGAAAATCCTATTTACTTAGAAATTTTCACTGCAAATAGAACCCCCTCCAAAGTTTTCAAAATGGCTTAGAACTTAGCAAATTTTGAAATACTTTCGATATTCAAACGCAGAGTTAAAATACCAAGTTTACCTCGCGTTATGCTCGCCTACGTGGAGCTAATTAGCTTCATTTTTTCAGTGAAATGAGTAATTGCTTCATTAATTACTCTTGAATTTCTATGCCAAAAACCAAGAGGCGGAAATCTTGTTTAAATAGAGTGTTGACCCATCTCCTTCTTCATTCGAAGAGTTTGAAAAATCCGGAACTCCGGCAATCGAGTGACTCATGTTGACAAACAATCTTCGACTGATCTCCCCTCAATTCTTCGTTTAGGATGTTACTCTAGAAGAGTACGGCTTCATGCACGTTGGCCGTGGAAGTAGACACTGTGGCGAACCAGTCTCTGCAGCGATTATTTGAAGGTAAAAACCTTAACTTTTGGTCTTTTTAGAACCATTTTGGGGGTTTTAGCTCAGTTTCAACCAGCCAATTGTTTACTTCATCGGCGAGATCGCCGTTCTTCGGCCGTAAGGCTTGAAGGAGAAGGAGAAGTCAGAGAGGAACTCTGATCTTTCTCTACGCGAAATTATCGCGTCATCCTCGCGCTTGAAAAGCGGGGCTATTTTAACTAACAGTCGCGTTAAAACGCGAAGCTATTTCTTCAGCTGCACGCGGAGTTAGCTTAGCTCCTCATTTTTATACTTAGAAGATTTTCCAAGTTTTGTCGAACTTCTGATTCTTCTTTTGAAATGAACTAGATTCAATCTGATGACTTACTGATATCTCTAGCCAGCGTGGAGTGTAGCTTTTCCCTGATATATCTTCAAAGGCTGGCCGTGAACTGATCTTCATCAGCAAAAGTAACTCTAAGGAAGCCAGAAGCATATGCTACATAGTTGCAGTTTTCAAGCTCTGACTCCTAAGGTAAACTTTTGAAGGAGTTACAAGAATTCTGCGACAGCCCATTAAGTTTTCTTAAGGATCATTTCTGTTAGATGACAATCTCTGTTGCTTTCCAAAGCGATAGAGATGATCATCTAAGAGCTTGTAGCATGTCGAATCTAACTTGCGCATTTTCATTAGGATTCTTGTAGCAGTATCTTCAGATGATCCACTAGAACTTTAAACAGATTATAGCTGACATTTGCAGAGGAGATCTTTTGTATGTGAACCATGGAATTGAACTTCAACCCCCCATGGAGGAATCTCGCCGTTAGGTTATTGATGAGTCGATGAATATGTAGAAGTTTTTGGGAGAGCTATAACTCCCTCTTCTTTTGTAATCTTTTCTTTCATGAATAAAGGCAAATATTTTCCTCTCTATCTGTCGGCTTCAAAAATCTTGCTTGCTCAACAAATAGATGGTTTATAATTTTGGTAAAATAATCTATGGCTCATTTGCGTAACTTTAGATTATTAATACCAAGATGATCGGGTAGAGATTATTTTAACTTAGATGGAAGTGTCTAATTGCACTTTGCCAAAAATCCAAGTTCTTCATAGGAACGCGAAGCTAAAATACCAAGTTAGCCTCGCATTTTGCAAAGTTGCGCGGGGTTAATAACTTCGCGTTTTCCATCGTCAAGCGAGGCTAATAGCTTCGCGTTTTTGGAGAGTAACTGATTAGTCATTTTCTTCGAAATTCGCGCCGAACTCCAACAGGCGGTTTCCTTCATTTAAATGAAGTCTCTATTCCTTTTCCTTCTCACTTCACTTGAGAATTTTCCAGAGACTTTAGAGATTCAGGCAATCAGAGTTCAGGCGACCCGAGCTTTTTCCGACCGAGTTTCTCCCGATTTTCTGTCGATTTTCCTCAAGTTTTCAAGCAATGACACCCAAGACTCGTGCTTCTTCTCGCGCAGCCCCATCGTCGGCGACTGGCGCAAGTAGCGGCGGCAGCGGCCATGGAAGCGGCGCGCCAGTCCCACACTTCGCCTATTGGGGGTAAGAATCTCTCTGTCGAGACTTTTTAAAATATTTTTAGAGTGATTTGGCTTGATTCTAACCGATCGATCACCTCTTTTAACGGCGAGATCGCCGTACGCCGCCCGTATGGCTTGGAGAAAAAGAAAAGCCTCTGGTTTTCTTCTTACGCGAAACTATCGCGTCATCCTCGCGTTTTGAATCGCGGGGCTATTTGATTAGCAGTCGCGTTGAAACATGAGGCTGTTTTGAGCAGCAGTCACGTTGAAACACGAGGCTATTTTGAGTAGCAGCCGCGTTGAAACGCGAGGCTATTTTGAGTAGCAGTTGCGTTGAAACGCGATGCTATTTTTTTTGACTTCTGCGCGGTCTAATTTTTAGCTTCGCGCGGAGTTACTTTTAGCTTCGCGCAGTCTAATTTTTAACTTCACGTTTTCATACTTAGAAAAATTTTCTGTTTTGTAGAAACTTTTCTAATTTTGATTTTCCTTTTTGCTGTAGGGTATTCGGTGGAAGCTCTTCCCCCTAAGCACTACTTTGGTTTCGCTGGGGGTTCTGATCCATCAGATTTAGGTCAGAGGCGCTCAATTGCGCATGCTTTAATATTTGATTGGAGGCGGTTCAAGGCTCTTGCGCGTAACTTGAACTGGGCACACCAAAGATGATCGTGCTAGGATCATTAGATTTAGGTCAGATGTGCTCAATTACGCATGCCTTAATATTTGATTGGAGGCGGTTCAAGCCTCTCACGCGTAACTTGAATTGGGCACACCAAAAATGATCGGGATAGGATTCATCAGATTTAGGTCAGAGGCGCTCAATTGCGCATGCCTTAATATTGATTGGAGGCGGTTCAAAGCTCTCGCGCGTAACTTGAACTGGGCACACCAAAGATGATCGGGCTAGAATTCATCAGATTTAGGTCAGAGCCGCTCAATTGCGCATGCCTTAATATTTAATTGGAGGCGGTTCAAGGCTCTCGCGCGTAACTTGAACTGGGCACACCAAAGATGATCGTGCTAAGATCATTAGATTTAGGTCAGAGGCGCTCAATTGTGCATGTCTTAATATTTGATTGGAGGCGATTCAAGGCTCTCGCGCGTAACTTGAACTGGGCACACCAAAGATGATCGGGTTGGGATTCATCAGGTTTAGGTCAGATGTGCTCAATTGCGCATGCCTAATTTTTGATTGGAGGCGGTTCAAGGCTCTCGCGCGTAACTTGACTGGGCACACCAAAGATGATTGGTCCAGGATCATGTCAGAGGCGCTCAATTGCGCATGCCTTAATATTTAATTGGAGGCGGTTCAAGGCTCTCACGCGTAACTTGAACTGGGCACACCAAAGATGATCAGGCTAGGATCATTAGATTTAGGTCAGAGGCGCTCAATTACGCATGCCTAATTTTTGATTGGAGGCGGTTCAAGGCTCTCGCGCGTAACTTGAACTGGGCAGACCAAAGATGATCGGGTTAGGATTCATCAGATTTAGGTCAGAGGCGCTCAATTGCGCATGCCTTAATATTTAATTGGAAGCGGTTCAAGGCTCTCGCGCGTAACTTGAACTGGGCACATCAAAGATGATCGGGCTAGGATAATTAGATTTAGGTCAGAGGCGCTCAATTGCGCATGCCTAATTTTTGATTGGAGGCGGTTCAAGGCTCTCGCGCGTAACTTGAACTGGGCACATCAAAGATGATCAGGTTAGGATTCATCAGATTTAGGTCAGAGGCGCTCAATTGCGCATGCCTTAATATTTTATTGGAGGCGGTTCAAGGCTCTCGCGCGTAACTTGAACTGGACACACCAAAGATGATCGGGCTATGATTCATTAGATTTAGGTCAGAGGCGCTCAATTTCGCATGCCTTAATATTTGATTGGAGGAGTCCAAGTGCTCATCTGCATAACTTGGACAAGTGAAGGCACGTACTTCCAGGGATGTTAAGCATAGTATTTCTTCAGAAATTTGCCGTTGATTGGCATCATCATTCTATCGCCATTCTGATTCATTAAGCGATAGGCTCCACTGGAGTATACAGTCTCCACAACAAACGGTCCTTCCCACTTGGGTTCAAATTTACCCTTAGTCTTCTGGATTAGAACCATTGGCCTTTTAATAGCCAGAACTAAGTCTTCTTGTTTAAAGGTCTTTGGTTTAACGTTCTTATTGAACGTTTGTGAGATTCGGGCTTGATACAACTCAATTTGTTGTTGAGCCCTGAGACGCCTTTAATTTAGCGCCTCTAAATCTTTCAATCTTTGTTGATGGTGTTCATCTGTCGTCATCTTTGTGGCTAAGGCCACTCTTAATGAAGGAATATGGATTTCGAGAGGCAAGATGGCCTCACTTCCGTAAACCAAAGAGAATGGAGTAGCTTTTGTTGGGGTGCGAACAGTGGTGCAATAAACCCACAGGCACTCTCCTAGCTTTTCATCCCAATCTCGTTTATTGGAAGAAACAAATTTTCGAAGAAGTTTAATGATTGTCTTGTTGAAGGTTTCGGCCAATCCATTAGCTGTGGGGTTATATGGCGTTGAAGCAATATTTTTGATTTTGAACTTATTGCAGAATCTGGAGAATCCCTGACTGATGAATTGCGGACCATTATCATGAATGATCCGTCGGGGGACGCCAAAACGGTAAATGACATGATGCTTGATGAACTTGATCACATCTGTCATTTTCACTTCTTTCATGGGCACGACTTCGGTCCATTTTGAAAAATAATCGGTTATTGCAAGAATAAACCGATGTCCTCTGGACGACGGGGGAGTTATAGGCCCCACAATATCCATTCCCCATGCCTCAAATGGCCAACTAGCAACGGTATTGTGCAAGTATTCCGGGGGTTGATGTATAAAATTGGCATGTATTTGGTATGCATGGCACCGTTTAGCGATGTCATTGCTTTTGAAACCATGTTCGGCCAGTAGTATCCCAGCCTTCTTATGCGGTCTCCAAGTCTTGGACCGGGCTGATGAGCTCCACATACTCCATCGTGTGTTTCTCTCAACACTTCTTCTGCTTCTGCTTTTGATACGCAGCATAGCAGCAGCAGACCATCTCTTGACTTTCTATACAAAGTCTGAAGCTTATGGTCATAATAAAATCTCTGGGCCTTCCTCTTTATCAAGGTGGCTTCCTTTGGATCTTCTGGCAATATCCCATGTAAAGCATAATCCACAAATGGAAATCGCCAATCATGGGGTTCCAAAGTTAAGCCTGCTTGGCATACTTCTTTATTTTGAAAAATAATATCTGGATGGAGGAGCTCTCTGCTTCCAATAGTGATGCTTTTAGCTTCACCTGGCGGGATCGCCAATGTCGCGGCTAATGCGGCAAGAGCATCTGCATAAATGTTCTCATTTCGAGATATATGAGAGATGTAAAATTGCTCAAAATATCCTACTAGTTCAATGGCTAGCTGATGATAAGGGATGAGCGCTTCATGTCTGACCTCATACTCGTCCGTCATCTGATTGACGATGAGTTTAGAGTTTCCATATGCCTCTAAATAATTCACCCCCAGTTGCAGAGCCATTTTTAAGCCGATAATGAGTGCATTATATTCCGCCACATTATTCGTGCACGGTTCTGTTAATGAGTAACCGTTAGGTAATATATGTTTATGTGGGGATATAAGCACAACCCCACTCCAGCAGCAGATCGTCTGGCAGCACCATCAAAGAACATTTGCCATGGTTATTCTTTGCTAACTGTGTTGACCTCTGACGTCTGTTTGGAATTGGACCAAATTGGATGGTCTGCTAAGAAATCGGCAATTGCCTGTCTCTTCATTGCTTTTTGAGGAACAAAATGTATGTCATATGGCTACAGTAGCAGAGCCCATTTTTCTAACCGGCCATTTAAGGATCCCGGTTTTGTCATCAGAATTTTCAGGAGATTAACTCTTGATATGACATAAATTGTTTGCCCGGAAAGATAGTGTCGCATTTTCTGAATAGAACACTAGGGTTAAACATTCCTTTTCAATCGGGATATACCGCTGTTCGGCCCCGATCATCGTCCTGCTTAAATAATAGAGGGCATGTTCATGGCCGTGCTCATTATATTGAGCAAGTAATACTCCTAAAGCATTATCCATGGCCCTTACATATATAAGGAAGGGCTGCTCAGGGACCGGTGCCATAAGAATGGGAGGTTTGGTGAGCTATTCTTTGAGGTCATTAAATGCCTGTTGACATGCCTCATCCCATACAAAAGAAACCCCCTTTTTCATGAGTTTGGAGAATGGTTGGTATCGTCCAGATAGCTTAGAAATGAAGCGTCGAATATAAGCGAGCTTTCCTTGTAACCCCCTTAATTCCTTAAGATTGCGGGGAGGTGGCATCTCGCTAATCGCTTTTACCTTTTCAGGGTTGAGGAACATTCCTTTTGAAGTTATTATAACCCAAGGAATTTCCCACTTGACACTCCTAAGAAAGACTTGGTGGGATTCATCTTTAAATGATGTTTCCTCATGAGATTGAAGACCATTCTTAAGTCATGAAGGTGGTCCTCTTTATTTTTACTTTTGACCACCAAGTCATCCACATAGCACTCTACTATTTTACGTAGGTGTTCTTTGAATATAGTGCTCATCGCACGTTGGTAGGTAGCACCGGCGTTCTTCAATCCGAATGGCATCACCATGTAACAGTATACCCCTAGTGGTGTTCTGAAAGCTGTATGTTTTTCATCATCTGGGTGCATTTTGATCTGGTTATAACCTGAGAAGCATCCATGAAAAACATCCTCTCGTAACCACAAGTATTATCGATCATCACGTCGGTGATGGGAAGTGAAAATTCATCTTTAGAACATACAGCGGTCAAATCTCGAAAATCGATGCATATCCGGATTTTGCCGTTCTTCTTGCGAACCGGTACTATGTTGGCCATCCAATCAGGATGTTGTTCTTCACGGATAAATCCAGACTTTATAAGTTTATTGACCTCAGCAACTATTGCCTCCATCAATTCCGGTCGAAAACGCCTCTGTTGTTGTTTAACAGGTTTGGCGTCTCTTTTAATATTTAACCGGTGTGTGGCAATTTGAGGGTCAAGCCCAGGCATGTCTTCGTAACTCCATGCGAACACATCTATATATTCTTTGATAAGAGCTATAAGTTCCTCCTTTTCTAAGGGAGTTAGCGGGTCGCTTATGAAGATGAGTTTCGGGTTTTCTTCCTTTCCCATGTTAACTTGTACCAATTTATCTTCAGTGGGCAGGTCAAGCTGTTCAAAGCGGACATCCCAGAGAGTGTCCATATGCTTATTCCAGGAATCATCTTGAAATCAATTGGTTCCTCGTCGCTTTCTGGTGCGGCTGAAACCATATTGGCTGTCAAGGACTGAAACCAGGCACCCGTACTTAGATCTGAGTCATGATTGGGTGAAGATGTATCTTCCTTGGCCGAAGAACTCTCTTCATCTTTTAGTGGTGACGAAGGTGGAGTAGATACATAACCCAACCCCCTGCGGGTCTTCTGATAATAATCCGGGCTCTTTCTCCTTGGTCTAAATGAGGGTATGAGATTCCGTCGCCCTTTTCCAAAGTTTAATCCCGGTTTCTGGGTAAAATTATAACCCATTTTCTCCATCATTTGCCGGGATTTTGGTTCATACAAGTGAAATTGAGGTGATGTTTGTTCATCACTGTCACTGCTTTGTCTTCGTCGAGGTGACGTAATTACCCTGCCGAACATGATCGGCTTTTGGGACCCCTGTCGAGGAGGCACTTCAAAGAAGTGACCTTTTCCTTTAACTATTTTAGACCGAGAGAGGAGGGACGACCTAAGTGGCAAATGGTATGCCGCCAGAACTTTAAGTTCGGATAGGCCATCCACTTAAGTGGAAGTACAAGAGGGTTCAGACTCAGTAGTTACAGCATGCTCGTAGACTAACTTTATGTTTTCATTAATAACCCATTCACTCTTTATTACATCAGCCACATTATTATCAAGACTCAAACTAAAATCTAAGTGAGGGTTGATTTCATAATCATCCCCATCGTCTTCTTCAAGAAGCTCATATTCAGTGTCAGCTTCATTGCCACTGTCATCGGGCTTTTGAAGCCTACTGCGATCTTCGCACGGGATCTCATGGATCGGCTTGTAGAGCCTGGCGTTCGTGAAGTAATTTTCTAGTCCCTTGAATAGTTGCCTATCTGCAACTAGTGTTTGGACTTCTCCTTCTTCATCGCAATATTTCATGCATTGGTGGAGAGTCGACGGGACTATCATGTAAGCGTGGATCCAAGGCCGTCCCAGTAAAATATTATAGGAGGTATCTGCATCAATAACGTAACATGTGACCTCCATCCTCAAGTCTCCAATTTGGCACCGCAATCGAATTTTTCCAAGAGGATGGCTGTTGTTAGCATTGAATCCGTAAATAGTGGTGTTTGTAGGCGTCAAAAAATGATGAGATAGTCCCAATAGTTGCATTAACCTTCTATGAATAACACTTAGTGCAGACCCCGGATCGATATGAATGCGTTCCACCTTGGTGGATCCAACGTATCCGGTGAAATATAAAGGCCTATTGTGCTTTATATTCCTTACTTGCATGTCTTCCGGAGAGAAGGTAATTTGTGGGACCTGCCTCCTTACTTGATGACAACTGGGGCAAGAATCCCGTTCCTCATCGGCCGGCTCGACAATTGAGCTAAGAATGACTCAGAGTCTGTCAGCGCCTCTCTTAACGCTTCACGTGTTGATTTTGATAATCTCAATAGTTCGTAAAGCGTCACTCGTGCTGGAATGTTAGCCAGCTGAGCTATTATGTCAAACTTGAAGGTAGTCTCCTTGGCTCCTTCATCTCTAATAGGATTCTTCTGGAAGCGAAGTCCTTTTGCTTTGCCGGTTTTGCAAGTTCCGCATATATATCTGTCGGATCTACTATGGTGTAGTCCTTGAGATATGTCTTCCCAGATCGAGTACCGAAAGGGCCTCCCCCATCTTGATGAGTGGCCATAGTTTCGGGCTCTTCTTCAGAATCTGTGAAGGCTCCTGAAACTATATATTCTTCTTTTATCTCTACGGAAATGATATTAACAGTCCGCTTTTTCCTCTGACCCCTTATAGTAGTCCACTGTTCATCTTCTAGCAAATCGGGATGAACCCACATAACTTCCTCCTTTTGGATTGTTAAGGGGACAAGTCCTTCTTCAGCTTTATTGTGCAGGTCAAAGTTCTTCGTAACCAATTTACCCTTTGGAATTGGGGTCACCCCTGCGGGGAACTCGTGGGTTCCAACCACTATGGTTGCCATATTGACAGTGACCTTCTTTTGCTCCTCCTTAAGCGTCAGAACTCCAGTTTCTATTAGTGCTTGGATTCTGTTCTTAAGAGGGTAACAGTCCCAAGTCGGGTGCCCAACATTCCGATGGTAAAGACAGTAATTGGGGTCGTTGTTCTTACCAGCTTCCTCTAGCTTCCTATTCTTCGGAAGTTGCAACATTCCCTTCCTCATGAGGAGGTGGAAGAGTATGGGCGTCTGTTCTGCCTTGAAAGTATAAGTTTTCTCCTTCTGAGGTTTATTTTGCCTTGTACCTTTCTGATTTTGGGGTTTTGGATTTGGTAGAGGATTTGACTTTTGAGGAGTAGCTTCTGACGCCATCACCGCTTTCCCTTTATTCTTATTACTATTATTCTGAGTGTATGGCCTATTACTTCTAGTACTCCTTGATCCGCGAGACTCTTCAACTCGACGAATTAAGTCCTCGGCCTGTTCTCCTTGTTTGAGCAAATACCTCTATGTCTTAGACTCTACGACCCCCATTTTTAGGAGCACGTTAGTCTTAAGATTATGTCGACATGTTTCGACTAGAGTTTCCTGGACCATTCCGTGTTTGCAATAAACGGACTTCTCCCGGAACCTTTCTATGAAATCTTTTACCGTTTTTTATTCCCCTTGTTTAGTTGCAAGGAGGGAATGAACCGTAATCTCGGTATCATCCTCAAAGAAACGCGAGAGAAATAATTTCTCCACATCAAGCCAGGCATTAATAGTACCTGGGGGCAGCTGCATAAACCAAGTAAAAGCAGGCCCTCGCAAAGTACTTGCGAATACTTTGGTTATTATCGGGTCATTACCCATCAAATGTCCCGTTTGGGACAAGAAGTAATAAATGTGTTGACTGGGAGATCCCTTCCCGTCATATGGCTCTAATTTGAGCGGCTTATACTTCTGAGGGTATGATACCATATCTCATTCGGGTGGATATAGTCTTGAGACCCCTGATTTTTTCAACTCTTTTTTATGCATCAGTGCTTCGAGTTGATTTTGCAATTTTTCTATTTTTTCTGCATGTGGATCATGAAAAGAGAATCTATCCTCGTCCTCCTGAATTGAGTGGGCTTTCTCCTCTTTTTCTTCTTCGTCCGGAGCTTCTTTGCCCTTTTTGGCATTATCCTCAACAAATTTTGAGAGCATCACCTTAAAATCTTCAATCATCTTTTGTTGTTCTCGAATCATTCTTTCTTGAGCTTCAAATCTCTGATTGATATCATCAGATTTATCTGCCATGTGCGATACTGACTTTTGCAGTTGAGATGACGTAGAGGATGGAGGTGAAACTATAGCTGAGTTGTCACTGTCATCGTCATAAGAACCTCTTATAAGCCTCTTATAGTTCGATGTGGGACGGCTCCTGACTTTAGTCGAGTGATATGATGAGGTTCTTCATCACTCAATTCTGAATCATCATCCGTCTCTACAAACTTCTTTCCTTTTCCCACCATATTGGAGGTCATAGCTCTCCATTATTTTAGGAAAGCGGTTTTTGTACTCTTAGTAGGGTTCTTGTCCGACTCGGTTACTCGGTCGAACACTGATACCCTGCTCTTGCTGCAGCCACAGTTATCCATTACAGCGGATACTACTGTCATAAGCTGCTGGCAGTGACAGACATGTTCAGTTTGAACTTGTTCTATGCCTCTTTTCTTGGATAGATATTCCCTGAGATCAGTGCCTTTAGCCATGGAGTCGTGGGACCCATTCAACTTTTGAGAGGGTCTAGGAACCCACTGAAACTTCTTCGGATCACTGAAGTTTAGTTCTGGTCCACTGATGCGACGATCAGCCTTGATTCTGTAGTCGGGTTGATCCACGCGGAGCTTAGAAGTAGCTTCGCGTTTTATCGCCCGGGGCTGAGGAATAGCTCCGCATTTTGCCACGCTAGCCTCGCGTTTCGCACTGACTTGGCGTGTCTTCAAAAGTTTAGCTTATGGAATGATAGCCCCGCGTGAAGAGAAATTCTTGCACGCTGGCTTACCCTTGCGATTAACGTAAGTCATAGTTTCGCGCTTAGCGCGGTTTTTACGACTGACAACAATTTGCCAATCATCCTTGCGCTTCTCGCGAGTATCAGAAATCTTGCGTTTATTGCAAGTATTACTGGCCTCGCGTTTCTCGCTTGGCTCAGTATTAACCTCGCGTGGGGAATCACACGCTGGTTGTAAAGAATTTTTATACTCGCGTTCCTCGCGAGTGTGAGAAGTCTTGCGTTTCTCGCAAGTATTACCAGTCTCGCGTTTCTCGCTTGGCTTAGTATCAGCCTCGCGTGGAAAATCACACGCTGGCTTTAAAGAATTTTTATACTCGCGTTCCTCGCGAGTGTGAGAAGTCTTGTGTTTCTCGCAAGTATTACCAGCCTTGCGTTTCTCGCTTGGCTTAGTATCAGCTTCGCGTGAAAAATCACACGCTGGATTTAAAGAATTTTTATACTCGCATTCCTCGCCAGTGTGAGAAGTCTTACGTTTCTCGCAAGTATTACCAGCCTCGCATTTCTCGCTTGGCTTAGTATCAGCCTCGCGTAGAAAATCACACGCTGTCTTTAAAAAATTTTTATACTCGCGTTCCTCGCGAGTGTGAGAAGTTTTGTGTTTCTCGCAAGTATTACCAGCCTCGCGTTTCTTGCTTGGCTTAGTATCAGTCTCGCGTGGAAAATCACATGCTGGCTTTAAAGAATTTTTATACTCGCGTTCCTCGCGAGTGTGAGAAGTCTTGCGTTTCACGCAAGTATTACCAGCCTCGCGTTTCTCGCTTGGCTTAGTATCAGCCTCGCGTGGAAAATCACACGCTGACTTTAAAGAATTTTTATACTCGCATTTCTCGCGAGTGTCAGATATTTTGTGACTAATGCAAATCTTACTGGTTTCGCGTTTCTCGCTAAGCTCAACAATAGCCTCGCGTGAAAAATCACACGCTGGCTTTTCCTTATTTTTAAGGCAAGTTCTAAGTTTGCGTTTAACACGATAATGACCGGTCTCGCGATTAGCGCGAGCCAGTTTACGAGGGACCATATCCTCGCGTTCTCTGATGTTAGCTCCGCGTCCAAGGCGAGCTTTGAGGGCTTTACGCCTTGCTCTCCGATTCCTATTTCGGAGTTGGGTTCTGATCAATCCAGTTTTCGGGTCTTCTTCGACAGTAGGAAGCTCATACTCTGCTAGGATTTCCTGTGCGAGTATCGGCCCTATAGCCGCAGTCTTCAAGGATCCCCGTCTCTCGGTGGATACCTTTCTACCCGTTGCTCGGGTATTGGAGCGCATGCGACGATAGTGTCGTGTCTCGTCCAAGTCACCTGATTCAGAGGAGAGGAACTCCTCGTACTTTTGCTGGTCGATTTCAACGACCAGCGTGTCTACTTCGGATCCGATCATGTCAACGTCCGATTGAGCCACAATCTCTTCATCAGTGAAAGAGATGGCTCCCACTGTGGTCGTCAGTTTGTTCGCCGCAAAAGTTTTGCTTCCTTCCATTGAATACAACTTAGATTACAATGAAAGTGAACAAGATAAAAAGAGAACAAACGAGAGGATTTTATACTTTAATCTCTCTCTTTTACAATATAGTGTGGGATCTGTGGTGATGGGATCTGTCAAGCAGCTACTTTGGACGATCGGGCGTTGAACTCTTCTCTCTTGAAGATAGCGGCCGACTATAGACGATCTTCTCTGCTGATCTTCACGAATTCAAGGCTCTCACGCGTAACTTGAATTCTCCAAGAGGAAAAGATCTCAATTGCCGAAAAGAAAACCCCTAGGGTTTCACGAAGAAGGTATTTATAGCCCCAGGTCAATGCAAGAGTTTCTACCTAAATAGAATTCGCATTCATCAAGGATTCCAATCAAATATCTTAGTCTTGATTTAAATCTCTTAATTTAGAGTTCTGATTGGACTTGATTTGAGTATTTGGATAAGCCCAAATCTTAATCTCAATCAATTTGAGATTCTGGTTATCTGCTCACACGGAGCTTATCGCATCAAGACGCGGTGCTAAATAACCAGAATGCGGAGCTAACGCGGAGCTATCAATAGCTTCGCGTTTTGCTCAACGCAAGGCTAAAACTGGCCAGACGCGGAGCTATTGAGTTAGCTCCGCGTTCTGTTGTGGAAAATTCTATTTACTTAGAAATTTTCACTGCCAACAACGAGGTGGGCAAACCTGGCCAAAAACTTGTTCAGATCCATTCAACTCCAGTGGTGCAAAGGCACTCCGGTGACGTTTAGAAACGCCTTGACCGGAAACAAATGGATATTGTCCAACGATACACAGTGAACCCCACTTTGTGATCCTTGCACGGGATAGATGTCCTCCCTACAGCATGGTTGAGTCCTTTCGGTGATCGAAACCTCACCAGGTAATACCTCTCTCTCTCTCCTGGAAGCTCCAATTATGCTTAGAAAATTCCAGGCAAGTAGCTCGCAGACCAGACTTGATATCTTCTACTGTTGGTGCTCCATGGCCTGGATACACTACCCCCATGGTCTCTGAGAGCTTCTTCTTCTCCTCCGCCGCTGCATCCGAAACATGGATGAACACCATCGGCTTTGCTTTTGGCGATGGTTCGATAGGTAGAAATCTCTCCTCTATGCTCTTGGGTTCTTTTTGGTGATTATGCTTCATAGCAGCATGCTTGTTGGTTGCACCGATCCTTGCGGTAGAGACTTCTTGTTTCTTTGTTTTTCCCCACGTTGTCACCTCAGGAATCGCCGGACATTTGGCAATTCGGTGTCTGATTTTTTTGCAGTAGTGGCATCGGATGGCCGGGCAATCCTCCTTATAATGTCCCTTGATACCTCAATTCCAACAGGCCTCCGTCGGGCTTCTGTTACTACGCCGACCAGGAGAAAATTTCCTCTTCTTGCCAGTGACTAGCTGCAGTGCCTTTTCTCTCCTAGCAGTTTGCCTGGACTTGTGTACCTTCCATTTTCCAACTCCCTCTTCCTCCGAACTGGAGACCTGCACTGGGAACCTGTTCGCCGGTGTAAGTCTTTTTCAGGTCGAAGGTTTTAGAAGTCACCACAGAGGTTCCAGGAGGTGCCGTGTGCGATGTTTTAACGTCCCGGCTCCTTCTTGCCCTGGCGACCTACCAACTACCTCAGACCATGACATGTTTTCAGTCTCTTTGTTCTTGTTACTCCTATTCAGCCAACTCCACCGGAAATCCATGTCTCCTCTTGTCTTGTTGTCGATGATGGTTGCCCTGAGACTTGGAAAGGTTCTCCTCTTGTCTTATTTTTATATCAACTCTTGTGTTTGAATATTTAGAAGTAGTGGAAGTAAGGAAGTAAGGAAGTAAATTAGAAGTTATTTTAAAAATAAAGAATTAGAAATATTATATTTCTAATAATTTTAGTGATTGTTTCTTATTTTTTAGAAGAAAGAGTAATGGAAAATAAATAAAATAATTATTTCTTGGAAGAAAGAAAAGAAGAGTAAAGTACAAGATAATAAAATATTAATACTTTTTACATCTAAATCTCTTCCAATCAAAATCCATGTGACCTAAATTTGAGAAGTTAGGTTGCCACATAGGAAGTATCTCATCATTGTGAAAGGAAATTCTACTTACTTTTAAAACCAAACAAATATATGAAGAGAAAGAAGTGACTTTATTTCTACTATTTCCTCTATATTTCAATGCAAACTAATATAACTCTTTATATGCACAACTGCGATGAGTTGTATTTTTCCTTTTTGTCCTTGTGTATTTTTTGATATCTACCTGCATACCACAGAGATATTTTTTCTCCTCCAATGAAAAAAAAAAAAAAAAATGCATCACTTTGAATTCTACTCTCACTAATAAAATATGCACAACCTTTGAATTAAAGTAAAAATGAAGTTTGGTTTTTAACGTAATTTATTTCCAACTGTTAAAAAAGTCAAAATCAAGATAATAGTTATTATGGTATCAAAAATGATAATAACGACATATTGGTAATATTGAAATTATAAACAATATCGGATATCATGCATCTAAAAATCCGATACAAAAATACATATCAGTGTTGGCTAAATATTTTAAACCCTGAACTTAATTTCACATAAAACTAGTGCATACATGCTACACATAACAAACATCACCTAAACAAAATGGTTCAAGCGGAACAAGACAGGAATGAGCCCTAACATGAGGGGTGCTCTCAAACCATGTACAAAGTAGTATGTGATGACATTTGGATGTATTAGCACTCTCAATGGGGCTGATGGAATAATTAATGCTATGATGTAACATAGAATATCTTCGTTGTTGTGAAGATATATAGTAATACCTCTCAAGTGGTAACATCAACTTAGTCCAAAGGAACTTGAACACACTGGTCAGTGATTTTAATTCAATCATGTGTGTAGCTCAAATAGATTCCTAGTGGGATGTCGATGATGAAGAATTTGGCCCTACCTGAATTGGCCTCGAGTGCATTTCAACTTAGACTCGGTCATTTCTGGACCTAGTCTTACAAACAAAAGTTTTGTTGGTACATCTTGATAATTTAAGTTGCTTGTTCCCTGTTACTTTTTTTTTTTTTAATAAAATCTAAACTATTACATTGGAAGGAAAAATAACTATTGATGAATTCAAAATGCTTGAAAACAAATATATTTAGATGTTTCTTATCATAGCATTGATTTGGCAGTTGAACATAGGTTATGCGATATAGCTGCTTTCTTTTCTTTCCTTTGGGTTCAAATCTCCCTATCAACAAAATGCAAGCATCAGATGCGGAGGATGGTAATGACACTTTATTCGGAAGAGATGGGTAGAGTCCATGAGCAATCATCCAGTTGTGGAGAAGGGGACTATTCACATCGGGCCACACTTTTGCTTTATCTCTATTTCTGTATTAAGAATTACTTAATGTATTAAGAACTATCACTGATCTAATTACTCTGTTGTATATTCAGTTAAAATTTTGTTAATGAAATACGGAGTTGATACTCACCGTTTTACTACAAACAAATGCAAAGTGCATCAGAGAGGCATACTTGCACGACTATTTGTAATCATATCTTATGGAATCTGCTTGGTATGATTAGTAGTTTATAAAGATAGTTTTACAATGTACGGTAGTTATATATATAACTATAAGTTATTGGTACGACACACGAGTTTCTTTCACTTATTTTGGAAGTCTCATTCCCACTTGCGTTCGGGTTTTGCCCTCGAAGAAGGCACCATACGAGGGATAGATCTACAACGGTACAAAAAATGCATTAAGTTTTAATATATACATATTTCTTTTTTTTTTTTTTGGAAGCAAGACAGTGAGATATTCCCTCCGTATTTCATTAAAATTACTTAATAAAATATTTTAATAGTACATGGTACATAATAAACTTGCGACTTGTAAAAGAAAAATATACAAAACATTCACCATACTATAGTGGTCTATGGTCCAAAAGAAAGCAAACCGAATAACAATATCCTACAAAAAAAATCTGTCTAGGAGATCAAATATCAATGACGTCCTTACAGAGAGATGGTGTATCATACTCTGAAACTGCGAGAGATTACTCATGATGTTCTCTTAAGCACTCGGCTTTTGGTGGATGTCGCCGTAGTATATACATATTTCATAGCGTAAAAAAAGGCATTATTTGAGGGTCAATATAACTGATATATAATTGTTGTGCTAATGAGATGGTTTCACCTACAAGCTAAATGCAACAAGAAAGAACTTCAACTTTAAATTTTGTATTAATAACAAGAATATTTTTACCCGCCAATACAAAAGCCTGTAGGCTACAACGAACAGACCAGGATAATATTAATATACTTCAGTTATTATTTTCGTTGAAGGTAGCAACATTTTGTTCGTGCATAAACAAATTACAAGAAACACTGAGGAAAATACAAAACAACCATCATATTTGATGTACTGAAATAACAGACAGGATATGAAAATAATATGGTTGCAATATTTTCACCATTTAGGAATTCAATTCTTGAGCAACTTAGTTATTGGCAAATTTGTGATCATATAATGTAAATGTTGATTCTAAAATTGGCGACTAGAGTAGTAAAGCCAATTAAGGAGTCAACATTAGATATCTGACTTGAGAAGGACTTAAGCCAACGAAGATATAGGAAAAAACATAACCTTAAAAGAAATTATTTAGTTGTAAAATAAAAGAAACAGATAAGAAGATACGACTTAGTGAAGCGCGAAGCCTAATCCTTGGATGAAGGCCGATAGATTGATGGAAACTTTATATTAGTAGTTAAATACAAGATCTCACAAATAAAACTCTCTTCTTTCTGATTACAAATTCTCACAAAATATATTTCAAATGATTAGGATTTGACCGCTCCTCACGGAGGAAATGTATATTTATAGATTTCTACGTTGGTAATTAGTTACTGTCTTGATAGATTTGAAAGTTCTGAGAGTGGAAGTTTTGAGGTTCCTTGTATACGGTAGAGAAAAAAATTTTAAATCAGAGGAGATAGAATTTTGCCTAAATCCAAATAATAGCCTTTGAGATATCAGGTATAGGGCTTGGTGTGCTGTAGGTGGGCTGAGTTATCTTTAAATGGATCTTCGTGGATTTGAGCATCTTCGAAAACATGATTGCTTAATGGGCATTAATAATTTTTAAAGTTTGGACCATTCATTTTTGTGAAACAACAATAGCTCCTTGCTCCCGAGTTCATTCTAATGAGCTTTTGGAGATTTCAATCCAAGCAGCTTTCACCGGAAACTTGGAGAAGAAACTTTGACCATTACCCTAAGGGGACCGCGGAGAAGAAGTTGGCTGATCGGAAGGATGCCCTGCGCTGCTAAGTGAAGAGCAACCGAATTCCAAGTTGAACTGAACATCAAGAGGACGTCCAAGGTAAAGGACAGTCTAAGCTTGTTAGTCACGCAGCTGCCAAGGAAAGGTTAGAGAACGATCTTAAAAATAAAAAATTACCATCAACGCCATGTTAACTGAGAATTCAAGCAACTGATCTCAGATGCCCATCATGAGGAGATCATTATCAAGGATATTGCAGAGATTTAATCGGAGTTGTTTTATGTTCTAAGAAATAAAGTAAATTCTACTCAGGCTCTAGTTGGTCTATCTCTAAGTCAGAATATACTCATCATCTAGGGTCGTCAGAAATGTGATCAATAATAATAAAATATTATGAAAATCAGGAATAATATTGTCATAATAAATCAAATATAGGAAAACTGTAATACTACCTATTCACTATGAAAATGAGTCTTTTATTATGGCATTCTGGAAACTTCAAGATTGCATTAAACTTGATATTCTGAATGCAACCTGGTTGCATCTGGAGAATGATAACAATAATATCCTGAGACTCCCGAGAAAATAGTAGCAGTTAGGTATTGGTTGGAGCCTATCCCATCCCTCCAAAACAGTCATAATTTTGGTAGGAATCTACTCCAATCCTCCCGTATGGAATAAAGTCGCAATTACAGCTAGTCAGCAATTACAGCTAGTCCGTTAAATTACAATAACAATTGATTTCTTCAGATCCCGATGTGTTCAATATTTTTAGTATGTCGGTCAATCTTTCAGTTCAGTAGACATGGTGATGTTATTCAATTTCAGTGTCAATAATTAGTGTCCATAATCAATACTAGTACATTAAACTTTTTAACCCATCACCTTTCACATTGTCTGCTTTCTTTTTAATTTATTTTAATAAGTTTACTTTTAATTGAGTTTCTTAGGTATCAAGTGTTTGCCATAAAATTGTAAATAATTCTTTATTGAGATTTTTCAATGAAAAATTACAATTATGAATAGTTTACCGTTTACAGAAGATGAGAAAAATCTAATTTCCTCTTTATTTAAAACTGGGCTCAGGAGTACCTATGGAGAACGATTCTGCTCTCCGTTGACACTCTGCATAAAATTTTGGTTAGCGAAAACTGTAAACTTTTGATAGCACCAACACAACGAAAATAACTTTTTTTTTTAATACTGATCTCCATGTGCCTTTTTCCGCCTAAGTTTCTGCTATTTATAGAGTTTTGGAGACTTTTAACTGTTCAACTATTGGCCTCCACGATCTGAGAATTAATTTCTCGCCTTTTGGTATAGTGGATTTGTATTAAATCTCCAGAATTTGTAACCGACGTCTTTAATCCTCTGGGTCATAACTGAAAGGCAAAACGTGAATCTCAATCTTTAGATTCGTGTTTCCTTTAAACCGCAATCGGAACGCGAATCTCAAACATGCTTATTTCAAACTGCAACTGGGATGCGAATCTCAAACTTTAGATTCGCAATTCTTTCAGACTGCAAGTAGAATGCGAATCTCAAATTTTATATTTGCAGTTTTGGTGTGATTATAACTGGAAAACGGATCTCAAACTTTAGATTTGTGGTTTTGTTGTGATGGAATGTTCGTTGTTTGCATAATATATTTGGGCGCAATAATGAGACCTTATAGGGCCCACTATTTATTAGGTCTGCAAATTTGGAGAAAAAGATTCACACTTCAGTTTCATTCGTGAATCAAAAATCATGTCTTATCCTTTATGGAAAATATGGTACAACTCTGTGAAAACTACGTCTTATTTCTTTTGTAATTTATATACACGGATCTCTCTTTTATGAAATATGATTCCAATGAAAAAAAATTCCATCAACAAAACCAACTCCAAAGTTTTCAAAACTCAATGGATTTAAAAGTGTTTTGAAATACTTTGGATAATTTTGGCCAAAATACAATTTTCGTATTTCGAGAGGAAATACGACTTTGTATCAGAATTGCGAATTTCGGCTTTTGGAAAATGCACGACTTTTCATTGTAGCCGTGGATCTTATGCTTTTGCATAGAGTATGACTCTGTATTAGAGCCGCGGATCTCGTGCTTTTGTGGTATACCTGAAAAGTTAATACTTTTCTGGCATAGAAATCGAGACATTTTCTGAGCTTCATTAATGGGGAGATTCTCACGAGATTCATGGAAGAAATCTCGTTCGTCAAATCACCTGCTATAAAATCTCAAACTCATCATTTAAAATATCTTTTAACACTTTCTGAAAAATTTAAACTTCAGGCTTTCTCCAAACTTTCAAAATCGTTAATCTTCAAACTCCTCTTATTCTCAATTTTCTTAAGAAATTTAAGAAGATGATGACGAAGACTTCATTCTCTGGTCTATCCGGTAGTGGTTCCCAAAATCCTCGGGCTATTTCTAGTGCCATAGTGGTTCGACAGGAGCCTCTGGTTAGAGGTGACTCTTTCACTTCATATTATATTTAGAATTTATACTCTAACCCTAAAAGAGTATCTTCTTTTTCACTATTTTGTTTTAACTCTTTATTCTCTTCATATAGTGAATTACGCCTTAAACCCTTCCAAAAGATCATTACTTTGACTATACAGGAGAATATAAAGGTGAAAAATAATTTAGGCTCGGTCGAGTATTTCCAGCTTGTGCAACATCTGATGGCTAAGAGAGAGAGAATATAATCTTGAATCCTACTCGCCCTACATCGTGGAAATTTATGACTATTGCTCCTTTTGAGGGAAAGGATAGGGATTTATTGAACAAGCCTCCTTTTTTGTTCGGTGATCATATTCCAATCTCTGATGATTGCTTAGATGATGGTGTCTACAAGTGGCTCCGTCAAGTTAACGGTCGTAACCTATTTCTTCCTGACATAGAGAGATCTTATGCATTCTTATACTTCCAGTCCCTTACTATTTCCAGAACCATTGAGTGACATTTAAATAAGCCGCAAGATGGTATTTTACTTGGTGGATTAAGTGCACAAGGTGTATTTTCTCATTCTACTGGAAAATATTTTTGTGGATTATTTTTAGGATCTTTTATGCTAGACCTCCCTGTGGGTGAGACTCCGGCAATTGCCTGAACTTTCTTACATCATTTTGTTGATGCACAAGGAGAATTTTCAGTCCAAAACTTTCGTCATGCTGGATGGATCATTGTTCTCTTAAGGGAGAATGGGCGATCTTGATAAAAAATTTCTTAAGAGTTTTTGAAGATCAATTGAAGTACGTAAATCTTTATTGCGCCATAAGGGCAGTTCAACATAGAATTCCTCCTAGTAGGTTTTATTTCTTTTCTTTATTGGAATTGTATAACCCTAATACTTGCACTTTCTATACACTCTAAGATAAATTAGGGCTTGCCCTTCATGAAATGTATGAGATTTCAGGACTACCTATGGGAGACATTCTCTATGAAGAATACGTCCCCACAGAACAAGAACTCCATTTATTGAAAACTCGGGATCCCATAATTTATGACGCTTACTGGGAATTACTTTGCCACTATCATATATGTGCTCACATGTCTAACACTCGAAATGTGAAGCAAAAGAAATGTCTGCAGTATCTTTTTCCAAAGTTTTCAAAGAATAATCTGACCTAACTCTTCTTTCTCTAATTTCTGAGAAAGAGTTTGAAGAGAGAATTGTTCAATATGGAAAAAATGCGTATGTTGCTGAATCAGATGAGGATGTCTTCGAAGCCGGGACATTCTTTGAGAGTTTTCATTATCAGGCTTTACAACCCATATCAGCCCTGCTTTAATGGCAGATTTCTTGATGTTATAGTTAAAAAAATGTGTAATTCCATCACAAGAAGTCCTACCAATTGGAGTGGTATATCCGGCAGTCTTGTTAGCCTTCAGTCGTTCATTAAGTTTATTGTCAGCAATGGTTTGTGGAATCCAAAGTGGATTAATAAAATTAATTAGTAGATTCTGTAATGTCAAGAAGGACCGTGATAATGAAGAAAAACTGATTGTCAAGACTCCCAATCTGCGGATGAAACTTCCATATACTTATTTGATAGCTTGGATAATTCTGCAATGTCCTTCATTGATGAGTCCAATTGATAGTCAAGTAGATTTGAGCTCTCCAAAAGTTCAGCATTATGAGAAATCCTACTAGAAAAGAGGTTACATGACTACGGTCCTTAAAACACTTGGATCCCATGCTAATTATGAATTATTCAGGTGTTTTCCGTATTTTTCAAATGCTGGCTATGGAGAAGAAATCACAGATCTAGCTGATGCTAAGAAATTTACGATTCTGTCTCCTGAGTCTTTCTGGTGGTTAATAAATATCCATCCAAGACACTTGGTTCTCCGCTTAGGAAACCACTGTTATATTGAAGCTTATTACCCAAGTTGCTTTTCTCGACAGTTTGGATATGATCAGTTGTATATTGGAAATCCAAATACAAACATGAATTTTATTGGGAATCTTTTCGAGGGGGCCAGAGCTTGGTTTCATTTCATCTCTGGTGGTACAAAAATCAAGTTCAATCTTCCACTCAAGACCCCAAATTTGTTTATGAGTTTCAGCTTTTGCAAATGGTATTCTGTTGTCCAGTCCATGCCTTGTTGGCAGTGAAAATTTCTAAGTAAATAGAGTTTTCCATAACAGAACGCAAAGCTAACTCAATAGCTCCGCGTATTAGCTATTTTAGCCTCGCGTTTGAGCAAAACGCGGAGATAATCAATAGCTCCGAGTTCGGGTTCCTTAGTTCCGCGTTCTGGTCTCTTAACTCTGCGTTTTGGTGAGATTAACTCCGCGTGAGCAGATAACCAGAATCTCAAATTGATTGAGATTATGATTTGGGCTTATCCAAATATCCAAATTAAATCCGATCAGAACTCTAAAATCAAGAGATTTAAATCAAAACTAAGATATTTGATTAGAATCCTTGATGAATACAAATTCTATTTAGATAGAAACTCTCACATCATCTTAAGACTATAAATACCCCTTTAGGGAAACCCTAGGGATCTTTTTCTGAAAATCCTTTAAGCATCTTAGAGAATTCGAGTTACGCATAGAGCCTTGAATTCGTAAAGAGCAGAGAAGATCAAGATCCAAGTCGGCCGGCTTCTTCTTCATCAAGAGCAAGGAGACCCTCTTCGTCAGATCGTCTAAACGAGCTAATTCGATAGATCCCATCGCCACACAGATCCCACGTTTTCATTGTAAAAGAGAGTGATATGATATAAATCCTCTCGTTTATTCTTCTTTCTTTTGTTCTTTTTCATTGTAATTTAAGTTAATTCAATGGAAGGAAAGTAATGAATTTCTGCTACGAACAAACTAGCGACCACAGTGGGAGAAGTCTCTTTCACCAGAGACGAGATCGTGGCACAATCTGACGTCGATAAGATCAGATCCGACGTAGATATGCTGGTCGTGGAAATCGACCAGCAGAAGTATGAGGAGTATCTCTCCTCTGAAACAGGTAACCTGAACGAAATGCGACACTATCGTCGCGTGCGTTCCAATACCCGAGGGATGGGTAAAAAAGTATCCACGGATGAACGGGGATACTTAGAAACCGCGACCATAGAGCCGTTGTTTGGGCAGAAAATCCTAGCAGAGGATGGCCTCTCTACTGCCGAAGAAGGCATGGGAACTGGATTGACCAGAACCCAACTCCGAAATAGAAATCGGAGAGCTAGGCGAAAGGCCCTCAAAGCCCGTCTTGAACGCGAGGCTAACTTCATAAAACGCGAGACTATGGTCCCTTGCAAACTGGCTCACGTTAATCGCAAGACCAGTCAGTATCGCGTTAAACGCGAAGCTACAACTTGCGTTAATCGCAGGAATAAGCCAGCGTGTGATTCTCCACGCGAGGCTATTACTGGACTTAGCGTTAAAAGTGAAGCCAGTTCAACTTGCGATAAACGCAAGATTTTTGACACTCGCGATAAACGCGAGGATAAAACTTCCCTAAAACCAGCGTGTGATTCTCCAGCGAGGCTATTACTGGGCTTAGCGATAAATGCGAAACCAGTACTACTTGCGATAAACGCATGATTTTTGACACTCGCGATAAACGCGAGGATAAAATTTCCTTACGGTCAGCTTGTGATTCTCCACGCGAGACTAATACTGAGCTTAGCGATAAATGCGAAGCCAGTAGTATTTGCGATAAACACAAGATTTTTGACACTCGTGATAAACGCGAGGATAAAATTTCCTTAAAACCAGCGTGTGATTCTCCACGCAAGGCTATTACTAGACTTAGCGATAAACGCGAAGCCAGTTCAACTTGCAATAAATGCAAGATTTTTGATGCTCACGATAAACGTGAGGATAAAATTTCTTTAAAGCCAGCGTGCGATTTTCCACGCGAGGCTATTGCTGGACTTAGCGATAAATGCGAAACCAGTATAACTTGCGATAAACACAAGATTTTTGACACTCGCGATAAACGCGAGGATAAAATTTTCTTACAGCCAGCGTGTGATTCTCCATGCGAGGCTAATACTGAGCTTAGCGATAAACGCGAAGCCAGTAGTACTTGCGATAAACGCAAGATTCCTCAGCTCCGCGTAAATATCGAAGATGATTGGTAAATTGTCGTTAATCGTAAAAATCACGCTAGACGCGAAGTTGTGACTTGCGTTAATCGCAAGGGTAAGCCAACGTGCAAGAATTTTCTTCCGCGCGGGGCTAAGATTGTAGAGAATAAACTTCTGCAGGAACGCCAAGCCAGCATAAAATGCGAGGCTAGCGTAGCAAAACACGGAGTTATTTCTCAGCCCCGCGACACAAAACACGAAGCTAATTCTCAGCTCCGCGTTCCAAAACGCGAAGCTATTTCTCAGCCTGCGTAAATCAACCCGAATACAAAATCAGGGCTGATCGTCACACTAATGGACCAGAACTGGACTCCAGTAATCTCAAGAAGCTTCAGTGGGCTCCTGGACCCTCTCAACAGTTGAATGGGTCCCACAGTTCCATGGCTAAAGTTACTGTCCTCAGGGAGTACTTAACTAAGAAGAGAAGTATAGAACAAGTTCAATCTGAACCGATTTGTCACTGCCAGCAGCTTATGACAGCAGTATCCGCTGTAATCGATAATTATTGATGCAGCAAGAACAGGGTATCGGTGTTTGACCGATTAAATAAGTCGGACAAAAACCCTGTTAAGAAAAAAAAAGGCTACTCCCCAAGAGGAATGGAGAGTTGTAACTTCCAACATGGTCGGCAAGGGTAAGAAAATCATAGAAAAGAATGGTGATTCAGAATCAAGTGATGAAGAAGCTAATCATTTTACCCGACTTAAGTCAGGCGCTATCCGGCCCGAAATTATAAGAAACTCGTGAAAGGTTCTTATGATGATGATAGTGATAATTCGGCCATAGCCTCTCCTCGTTCTTCGGCATCATCTAAATTGAAGTCAGCATTATATGATGAATAGGTTTGACGATATCGACCAAAGATTTGAAGCCTAAGAACAAATGATTCGGGAGCAACAAAAGACAATCGAGGATTTTAAAATAATGCTCTCAAAAGTGGTCGAGAATACCCAAAAAATCGTCAAGGATAACATCAAGAAGGGAAAAGAAACTCCGTTCAATAAAATGAACGAAGAAGAAAAAGAAGAAAAAGCCCACTCGATGCATGAGGACGAGGATAAGTATTCTTTTCATGATCCACATGAAGAGAAAATAGAGAAGTTACAAAGTCAACTCGAAATACTAATGCACAAGAAGGAGTTGAAAGAATCAGGATTCTCAAAACCATATCCGCCTGAATGGGATTTGGCACCATACCCTAAAAAATACAAACCGCTCAAATTGGAGCCGTATGACGGGAAAGGATCTCCCAATCAGCATATTTACTACTTCTTGTCCCAAGCAGGGCATTTAATGGGCAACGATCCAGTAATAACCAAGGTATTCGCAAGTACCTTGCGAGGGCCTGCCTTTACTTGGTTTATGCAGCTTCCCCCAGGTACTATTAATACCTGGTTTGATGTTAAAAAACTATTTCTCGCACGTTTCTTTGAGAATGATACCGAAATTACGGTTCACTCCCTCCTTGCAACTAAACAAGGGGAATAAGAAATAGTAAAAGACTTCATAGAAAGGTTCCGGGAGAAGTCCGTGTATTGCAAATATGGAATGGTCCAGAAAACTCTGGTAGAGACATGTCGACATAATTTTAAGACTAACGTGCTCCTAAAAATGGGGGTCGTAGAGTCTAAGACATGGAGGGATTTACTCAAAAAAGGAGAGCAAGCCGAGAACTTGATCCGTCGAGTTGAGGAGTCTCGTGGATCAAGAAATACTGAAAATAATAGGCCGTATACCCAAAATAATAATAAGAATAAAGGGAAAGCGGCGATCGCGTTAGAGGGAACTCCACAGAAGACAAATCCTCCGAACCCAAAGCCCCAAAATCAAAAATGTGCGAGACAAAATAGGCCCCAGCAAGAGAGGACCTATACCTTCAAGGCAAAGCAAACACCTACACTTTTTCATATACTCCTTAGGAAGGGAATGTTGAAACTCTCGGAGAATAGAAAATCGGAGGACGCTGGTAAAACCAACGACCCCAACTATTGCTTTTACTACAGGAATGTTGGACACCCTACCAGGGATTGCTACCCTCTGAAGAACAGAATCCAAACACTAATAGAAGCTGGAGTTTTGACGCTTAAAAAAAAACAAAAGAAAGTCACTGCCAATATGGCAACCCTAGTGGTTGGAACCCCTGAGTTCCCCGCAGGGGTGACCCCAATACCAAAAGGGAAGCTGGTTACGAAAAACCATGACCCGCATAAAAAGTCACAAGAAGGACTTGTCCCCGTAATAACTCCAAGGGGGAAGTCATGTGGGTCCACTCTGATTTACTACAGGATGAACAGTAGACTACTGCAGGGGATCAAAAGAAAAAGCGGACTAGCAATACTATTTCCGAAAAAATAAAAGATGAATACATAATTGCAGGGGCATTTACAGACTCTGACGGAGAGCCCGAAATCATGGCCACTCATCAGGATGGGGCAAGCCCTTCCGGCACTCGATCGGGTAAAACATATCTTAAGGACTACACCAGAGTAGACCCGAAAGGTATATACGGAGAACTCACAAAGCCTGCAAAGCAGAAAGGGTTTCGTTTCCAGAAAAATCTTGGAAAAGATGAAGAAGTCAAGGACGCTACCTTCAAATTTGACATAATAGCTCAGTTGGGAAATATTCCAGCTCGAGTCACGCTTTACGAGTTGTTACGATTATCGAAATCAACTCGCGAGGCGTTAAGAGAGGGCTTGGCAGACTCTGAGTCATTCCTAGCTCAGATTATCGAGCCAGCTGACCAAGAACAGGACTCTTGCCCCCGCTGTCATCAAGTGAGGAGGCAGGTCCCACAGATTACTTTCTCTCCAGAGGATATGCAGGTAAGAAATATAAAGCACAATAGGCCTTTATATTTCACTGGATATGTCGGATCCACGAAAGTTGGTCGCATCCAGATTGATCCAGGGTCTGCACTAAGCGTCATCCCCAGAAGGTTGATGCAGCTATTGGGAATTTCTCCCCATCGCTTGACACCACCTAATACTATAATATATGGGTTTAATGCCAATGATAGCTGCCCCCTTGGAAAGATCTGACTCTGATGTCAAATCGGGGATTTGAGGACGGAGGTTACATGCTACGTCATTGACGCAGACACTTCCTACAATATTTTACTGGGACGGCCTTGGATCCACACCTATATGATAGTCCCGTCGACTCTCCACCAGTGTATGAAATACTGTGATGAATAAGAAGAAGTCCGGATACTAGTTGCAGATAGGCAACCATTTAAAGGGCTGGAAAACTACTTCACAGATACTATGCTCTACAAAGTAGCCCAAGAAGTCTCCAACGACAACCTTAGTAAGCCTCAAAAGTTTGACGAAAGTGGCAACGAGGCGGATACTGAGTATGAGCCTCCCAAAGATAACGATGGGGGTGATTATGAAATCAACCCTCACATAGATTTTAATTTGAATTTTGACAATAATGTAGCTGATGCAGTAGAGGATGAGTTGATTATCAATGAAAATATAAAGTTAGTTTACAAGCCTGCTGTAGTTACAGAGTCTGAACCTTCTTGTACTTCCACCGAAGTGGATGGCCTGACCGAACTTGAAGTTCTGGCGGTATACCATTTTCCACTTAAGTCATCCCTTCTCTCTCAATCAAAAATAACTAAGGGACAATGTCACTTCTTTTAAGTGCCTCCTCGACAGGGGTCCCAAAAGCCGATCATGTTCGGCAAAATAATTACGTCACCTCGACAAAGACAAAGAGTGAAAGTGATGAACAAACATCACCTCAATTTCACTTATATGAACAGAAATCCCGACAAATGATGGAAAATATGGGTTATAAATTTACCCAAAAACCGGGATTAAAGTTTGGAAAAGAGCGACGAAATCTCATACCATCGTTTAAACCGAGAGAAAAGAGCCCAGACTATTATCAAAAGACTCGCAGGGGGTTGGGGTATATATCTACTCCTCCCTCATCACCACACAAATACGAAGAAAGCTCTTCGGCCAATGAGGACTTACATCCACTTGACCATGACTCGGATCAAAGTACCGGTGCTTGGTTTCAATCTTTAACGGTAAATATGGTTTCAGCCGCACTGGAAAGCGACAAAAAACCAATTGATATTCAAGATGATTCCTGGGCTAAACACATGGACACTCTTTGGGATGTCCGCTTTGAACAGCATGACCACCCTACAAAAGACAAATTGGTACAAGTTAATATGGGAACGAAAGAGAATCCGAAACCCATCTTCATAAGCGACACGCTAACTCCTTTAGAAAAAGAGGAACTTATATCTCTTATCAAAGAGTATATAGACGTGTTCGCATGGAACAATGAAGACATGCCCGGCCTTGATCCTCAGATTGCCACACACCGGTTAAATATTAAGGAAGACGCCAAGCCAATTAAACAACAGCAAAGGCGCTTTCGACCAAAATTAATGGAGGCGATAGTAGCTGAGGTCAATAAACTAATAAAATCGGGATTTATCCGAGAAGAGCAGCATCCTGATTGGGTAGCTAACATAGTGCCGGTTCGTAAGAAGAACGGCAAGATCCGGATGTGCATCGATTTTCGAGATCTGAATACTGCGTGCCCTAAGGACGAATTTCCACTCCCGATTACTGATGTCATAATCGACAACACCTGCAAATACGAGAGGATGTCTTTTATGGATGGCTTCTAAGGTTACAATTAGATCAAGATGCACCCGGATGATGAAAAGCATACAGCTTTCAGAACGCCGCTGGGGGTATACTGTTATACGTTAATGCCTTTCGGATTGAAGAACGCCGGTGCCACTTACCAACGTCCGATGAGCATCATATTCAAAGGACACCTGCGCAAAACGGTAGAGTGCTATGTGGATGACTTAGCGGTCAAAAGAAAGAACAAAGAAGATCATCTGCATGACTTAAGAACACTCTTCGATCTTATGCGAAAACATCACTTGAAGATGAACCCTGCCAAGTCTTTCATGGGGGTGTCCAGCGGGAAATTCCTTGGATTCGTAGTCACCTCAAAGGGAATTTTCTTTGATCCTGAGAAAGTAAAAGCGATCAACGAGATGCCGCCTCCCCGCAATCTTAAAGAGTTAAGGGGGTTATAAGGAAATCTCGCCTATATCCGGCGCTTTATCTATAACCTATCAGAGCGATGCCAACCGTTCTCCAGACTCATGAAAAAGGTGGTTTCCTTCGTATGGGACGAGGCATACCAATAAGCGTATGACGATCTCAAAGAATACCTCACGAAACCTCTTGTTCTTATGGCACCGGTCCCTGGACAGTCGTTCCTTATATATGTAAGGGCCATGGATAATGTTTTAGGAGCATTACTTTCTCAATATAATGAGCACGGCCATGAACACGCCCTTTATTACTTAAGCAGAACAATGATCGGGGCCGAGCGTCGGTATACCCCGATTGAAAAAGAATGTTTAGCCCTAGTGTTTGCTGTTCAGAAAATGCGACATTATCTTTCAGGGCAAACAATTCATATCATATCACAGGTTAATCTCTTGAAAATCCTGATGACAAAACCAGAATCCTTAAATGGATGATTGGCGAAATGGGCATTATTGCTATCGCCATATGACATACACTTCGTTCCTCAGAAGGCAATGAAAGGACAGGCGATTGCTAATTTCTTAGCAGACCATCCAATTTGGTCTAACTCTAAACAGACGTCAATGGCTAACACGACTAGCAAAGAACAACCATGGCAAATATTCTTCGATGGTGCTGCCAGACGATCTGCTGCTGGAGTGGGGGTTGTGCTGATATCCTCACATAAACACATACTGCCTAACGGTTACTCATTAACAGAACCGTGCACGAATAATGTGGCAGAATACAACGCGCTCATTATCGGCTTAAAAATAGCTCTGCAACTGGGGGTGAACTATCTAGAGGCATGTGGAGACTCTAAGCTCATCGTCAACCAAATGACGGGTGAGTATGAAGTCAGACATGAAGCCCTTAACCCCTATCATCAGCTAGTTATTGAGCTAGCAGGATATTTTGAACAGTTTTATATCTATCATATATCTCGGAATGAGAAGGTCTATGTAGATGCTCTTGCTGCACTAGCTGCAACATTGGAGATCCCGCCGGGTGAGGCTAAAAGCATCACTATTGGTAGTAGAGAACTCCTCCACCCAAATACTATATTCCAAACCAAAGAGGTGTGCCAGACAGGCTTAATTCTGGAACCCCGTGATTGGCGTTTTTCATTTATAGATTACGCCCTATATGGGATACTACCGAGGATCCAAAGGAAGCCGCCTCGATAAAGAGGACGGCCCCTACATTTTACTTTGATCGTACACTTCAAATTTTATATAGAAAGTCAAATGATGGTCTGCTGCTACGCTGCATATCAAAAGCAGAAGCAGATGAAGTGCTGAGAGTAATACATGATGGAGTGTGTGGAGCTCATCAGCCCGGTCCAAAATTCGGGGACCGCATAAAAAGGCTGGGATACTACTGGCCGAAGATGATTACAGAGGCAATGACATACGCTAAACGGTGCCATGCATGCCAAGTACATGCCAATTTTATTCATCAACGCCTAGAATACTTGCACAATACCGTTGCTAGTTGGCCGTTTGAGGCATGGGGAATGGATATTGTGGGGTCAATAACTCCCCCGTCATTCAGAGGATATCGGTTTATTCTTGCAATAACCGATTATTTTTCAAGATGGGCCGAAGCCATGCCCATGAGAGAGGTGAAAACGACAGATGTGATTAAGTTCATTAAGTATCATGTCATTTACCTTTTTGGCGTCCCCCAAAGGATCAGTCATGATAATGGACCGAAATTCATCAGCCAGAGATTCTCAAGATTCTGTGATAAGTTCAGAATAAAAAATATTGCTTCAATGCCATATAACCCCGCGGCGAATGGGTTAGCCGAAGTTTTCAACAAGACGATCATTAAACTCCTTCGGAAGTTTGTCTCTTCCAACAAACGAGACTGGGATGAAAATCTAGGAGAGTTCTTGTGGGTTTATCGTACCACCGTTTTCACCCTAACAAAAGCTACCCCGTTCTCCTTGGTTTATGGAAGCGAGGCCGTCTTGCCTCTCGAAATCCAGATACCATCGTTAAGAGTGGCCTTAGCCACAAAGATGACGACAGAAGAGCACCATCAATAAAGATTGCATGAACTAAAGGCGTTAGATGAAAAACATATTAGGGCTCAATAACAAATTGAGTTGTATCAAGCCCGGATCTTGCAAACGTTCAATAAGAGCGTTAAGCTAAGGACCTTTAAGTAAGGAGACTTGGTTTTGGCTATTAAAAGGTCAATGATTCTAACCCACAAGATTAAGGGTAAATTTGAACCCAAGTGGGAAGTACCGTTTATTGTGGAGACGGTATACTCTAGTGGAGCCTATCGCTTAATGAATCAGAATGGCGATAGGATGATGATGCCGATCAACGGCAAATTTCTGAAAAAATACTATGCTTAATAAACCAGAACGCTGACAGAATGACTGTCACATCCGGTTCATAATCCCTAGAAGTATAACCATCCACTTGTTCAAGTTACGCAAATGAGCACTTGAACTTCTTTATTAAACTAAGGCATGTGCAATTAGGCGCCTCTGTCTAAGTTTATGATCATGATTTGGTAATCTTGGAGTGGACAGTTCAAGTTACGCAAATGAGCACTTGAGCTTCTTTTATCAAACTAAGGCATGTGCATTTAGACGCCTCTACAGAAATCTGATAATCACAACTCGATTATTTTTGCATGTGCAATTCAAGTTACGCATCAGAGCCTTGAATTGCCTCCATTAAAACTAAGGCATGTGCAATTAGGCGCCTCTGTCTAAGTTAATGATCCTGACCTGATCATCCTGATGTAAGTGTTTAAACATCTTCACCAAACTATCATTTTGCTCTTTTCAATGGGCTTTACCGAGGTTAAATAGTCATAACCCGGTCAGTATTAATGATCTAAGTTACGCAGATGAGCCTTGAATTGTTTTACCAAAATAGTCAACTATTTTGATGACAAGTTATTTGTTGTGCAAGCAAATTTTTGAAGCCAACAGATAAAAGAATCAAAAGAGTTATCTTTATTTGTAAATTAAAAGAATAAAGTTACAAAAGAATCAAACGAATCACTAAGTTCTTTCTTCCATTACAAGTTCTTTTACAATAAAGAATAAAGAATAAAGAATGAAGAATGAAGAATAAAATAAAAAGGAGTTATGAATCTCCCAAAAGCTTCAATTTATTCGTCGTCTCATCAATGACTCGACGGCGAGACTCCTCCACAGAGTGTTGAGCTTGCCGGTGCAAATTATCATCATTTATTGCGAGTTGCTGGGTCAACCACTGACGAGACTCTTCGATAGCGCGGCTCCTTATTATGCCCTCCTGCTCAACCTGTCCTTGTTGGAGGATCAGCTCTTCTCATTTCTTAACGGATTTCCCTAGCCGAGACTCGCTAGCTTCTAGAATAGCCCGAGCCTTAGCGATAGTCTCCCTGGCTCTAAGAATGGCGGCCTGGCTCCCCTCAATTTCGAAGTCCACAATCTCCAACCCTCTAAGAATGGACTCTTGATTGGCTCGTAGTTCTGCCAACTCCCACGACCATCCTTCTTCCTGTCGCCTCAATTCCTCTTGACGAGCTGCTAACTCTGCTCGTAGCCGTGCCAACTCTATTTCAGTAATCGATTCCACATCCGCTTGACAAACTGTGTTTAGTGTACTTACCTGCTCTTCTAAAGCTTCAAGGCGGGCCCGGTAAGGAGTTGCTCGGTCACATCCCTCAATCCTTTCAATATTATCCAGATAGCTGGACAATATTAGACGTCCAAAATTAAGGAAATCTCTCCCGTCCAGGATCATCCCAATACATCTCCTTAGCAACCGCATAAAGTCATCAACACTGTGGTTGAAAAATTCTTCAAGAGGGTCCACAGTGTCTGTATTTAAAGCAAGCAGTGCTAAGGAAGATGTTGCTGGGAGAGGAGTGGCATCCATTGGAGTCTAGGAAGAAGAAGCCCGTCCCTATACCAGATTCATGACATGCGGGGCCAGTAAAGCTAATATGGACTTGGCAAAACTGGAAACCCGAGGCGAGTTATCGCTGGTACAGATCATTCGAGTAGCACCGCCAGCCAGGGCAGACGATAGAGTGTCTTCACCCGAAGCTCCTCCTGTGGCAGAAGTAGCTTCAAATGAGAACTTCAAATTTTCTTCGTCTCCTGGTAGTAGATGACTTGGAGCTGGAGGAGTCACCGGTGTCTCAACAGCCATAATGGTAGAAGGCGTTAATACTGCTAGCTAAGGAGCAGAGGGCACACCAACAACCATTGGAAAGGTTTCTTCGCAGCAAACCTTGGGTATTGGAGATGGCAGACTTGGAGACGGGGTAGCCTCTCTTGCTGCGGCCGCGACAACGACCTCTGTCCTATCATCACTCCCAAACTCATCAATTGGGGGAACTAAAGTAGGAACAGAGAGAGGAGCTGGCGTGAAATAATCCACGCCAAACTCCTCCGCCGAACTACCCAGACCACTTACTGAGCCGGTGGTACCAGAGTAGTCGACCAGCTCCTCAGACTCCACCCTGGTAGTCGAATGCATGGGAGAGTGGAATTGACTACCTGCATCTCAGAAAATCAAACAAGGAGTGTTACATATAATATAGAAAAAGGAACAGAAGATAGAATATAAAATTTAAAAGAATCATACCAGGGGATACAAGTCCTATGGTTAGACTTGAAGGAGGAGCCATCGTTGTCTCTAAAAGTACACCCGTCTCGCCGCCCAAGGGTTACGTCGTAGTGTACTCTGCCGATTCTTGAGTCGGCAGGCGAACCGCAGCATCAGGAGCCTGGGGAGCTTCACAGGGCGTACTCTCCTCTGCTGGCCCAGATGGAAGAGTTGAGACCAACAAATCCGACGCAAACTTGATCGCCGCCTCTTGAGGGACTAATAGGGTCCCCGGGGCCAACTTCTTCTTCTTCTTGGCCGGTCCTTCTCTCGGGGCTCCGCGGCGTTTGACGGTCGGACTCCGGGAACGAATGACCATGGATTGGGGAGCACCTCCAACATCACGTCATCATCATCACCATTATCATCACCATCATCGTCATCAGAATCACCAACATCTGACGGGTCAGCCGCCATGCTAAGGAACTCGTCCATTCCTTTCACTCTTACTCTTTTAGCACCCTTGCAGCTAGAGTAAAATGCTTCTATTTCTTTGCAACAACTCCGGTTAATGGATAAGTTGGGCACGTCAGCATTGGCAACGCTGTACCACGTGCAGAAGCTAAGAGTCATGGCCAGCTCTGGCGACTTCTGAGGCAGGACGAATTCAGCCCCGGTTCCACCAGTTATAAAAGGGAACCAGCCACGGGCGCCCTCGTACAAGTTCCCCTCATAGGCTAGGTTCTTGTTTGGGTTACCCACATAAATTTGAGAGTACCCAAACTGACGAGCGAAGCGGCTCGGGGTGTACGGCTCAATATGACACACGGTGTCTTGGCGATACACCAAGTGCCCCGGGCGAATATTGAGGAGCCACCAGAACGCTCGTGAGGATAAAATAGTGAAATTATCTGCCCCCACAATATCCTTGAACTTCGACCCATATTCTCCACCAGGGAAGTCGGGGAAGCACCGGAAGATCTCATAATTTTGGTGATGGCGGAGTGTCTTCCGGATTTGAGACATAAAGTGACTCTTCTATGAGGAGCGTTCGTATAGCTCCACAAGGAATGGCTTGTCAGCTGAAGGGCATTCAGCTGCACTCATCAGAGAGGGGCAGTGCATGACAAGTCACGCCATCAAGTAAGTATAAAGCATCTCCACCCTGGGGTTTGGAGTTTTCACCTTGGCAGTCTCCTTTGACTTGCATTTTCCTTTCCCTTTCCCCTTGTCGGCAGGAATAAAACCATTACAGAGTGCTCGTAGTGCACTCTGTAGGTTGCACACCATAGCGGGAAGGAGTCCAAAAGGTCGGCCGTATGCGAGCAGAACCACTGGGTGTACCACGTTCATTGCAATCATCTCTTTTGGCAATGACGGCACGATGCATCTTTTCAACCACAGCATCAAGAACCCAGCAATAAGACCTCTATTGGATACTGGGAATTGAGCTTGGTAGTGGAAACTCTTGAAGATGGTGCTAGGACTGAATCCACCTTCGTTGGATTCAGCAGTATAAAATATAGTACGTGTCTTGGCAATACGGCGATCGATCTCCTTAACGTCGACATGAGCATAGCCATGAACTGTTGCCGAACTCTCTTTAGAGTTCAAGTTGGCGAAAAGGTAATTGGCCCACTTCTTGGGGGTGATACTCTGATTATGCACACCTGCCATGTCGGCGCAGATGCGATAATGGCAAATCATCTCCCGGTAGGTGGCGTAGATACGCTCGTCCCTCACCATCTGCATGTTCAATTCTTCGGTAGTAGGGATGTACTCTTCATAGGGGACTTCGCCCATTGATAACCCAGACACCTCAAACATCTCGTGGAGAGGAAACCCCAGCTCACCCACTGGTGTAAAGAAAGCGCCAGACTCCGTGTTATACATCTCTAGGAGACCGAAGAAGTGATAGGCACTCTGAGAGATCCCAAACTGAACATTTCTGATGCTTTGTATAAGCCAATCTCTCTCAAAACTGATTCATGGGAATCCAGCATGTATTGGACGAGGCGGGCCCACCACATGTTGCTAGAAGAGTAGACCCAGCCGGGCATCCTGAAATCATTGGCTGGGTATTAGCCTTCTTGCGCCATGAGCTCACTTAGGAAAGTTTATGCGCAAATTGGGACCTCTCCTACTGGGTTCTCCTTAGTGATTCGTCTCAGAAGCAACCCAGTGATACATCTTGTGGGACCATCTTGGTAAGCCTTGTGTGGGCCCAAATTGCCCGTAGGAATGTAATTGTACTCCTGGCTCAGCCTCCACTCTAACTCACGATGCATCGCCAGTCTTGAAATAAACTGGAGGGTAACTGCGCTCCATACTGGGAAGAAACATTAGCAAGTCACCAGTTTGGTAGAGCCACATGCACTCCTCTTCAGAGAGGATCTAGTCTGATTGCCCCATTGCATCTCCAAACAAAAACGTGGGCTTCTCCAAGACTTCCCGGTTGGTGGTCTCGAAGGCAGCATCAGTTATAATTTCCTGTGCAGTAGCAGGGTGATATCTGATCAGCTTCTCCCTACGCTCCCTCAAGTCTGGCTTGTATGCAGCAAGAATAGTTATGAAGCGGAATTGAGCCGTCGGATCTGCACCCCCAGCAAATCCGAAGTAGTGCCTATGGGGGAGAGCTTCCATTGAATACCCCACTGCAAAAAAAAAAATCAAGAGTTAGAAAAATATTTGAGAAATTCAAGAAAATTTTCTAAGTATAGAAATGCGGAACTAAAAAATAACTCCACGCGAAGCTAAAAATTAGACCGCGCGCAATTAAGAATAACTCCACGTGAAGCTAAGAATAACTTCGTGCAAGTTTAATAAGATAGCCTTGCGTTTGAAACCACGAAGCTAAAAAATCATAGCCTCGCGATAAAACGCGACAGCAAATCAAAATAGCCCCGCGTTTCAAACGTGAGGGTAACGCGATAGCTTCGTGTAGAAGAAGACCAGAGGCCTTTCTTCTTCTCCAAGCCGTACGGCCGGAGTACGGCCATCTCGCCGGTAAAAGAAATGATTAGCTGGTTAAAACCGAGCCAAATCACTCCTAAATGTCCCTAACGAGTCCAAAAAAGAAGATTTTTACCTACAATAGGCGCGGCATGGACTGGTTCGCCGCTGTAGCCACTGCCTCGGCCGCTGCCACCGCTGCTTGCGCCGGCCACCGATGGTGAGGAGGCGCGCGATGTCATGGTCCTCTTGGGTGCCATTGATCTCTAAATATCGGAGGAAACTCGAAGAAATCGGATGAAGATTGTTCGGTCGCTTGGATCGCCGGAGTTCTGGAGCTCTTGGATTCTTGAATTCTTCAAATGAAGTAAGGAAGAAGAAGAAGAGACTCCATTTAAATGAAAAAACCCGCCCCTTGGTATTCGGCGCGAGATTCGGTGCAGTTGATCACAAAACGCGAAGCTATTAGCTCCGCGCAAGTTAACAAAACGCAAAGATAAACTTGGTATTTTAACTCCACGTTTTCAGTTTGAAGATCCAAAATATTTCAAAATTTACTAAATTCTAAACCATTTTGAAAACTTTGGAGGGGGTTCTGTTGGCAGTGAAAATTTCTAAGTAAATAGAGTTTTCTGCAATAGAATGTGGAGCTAACTCAATAGCTCCGCGTATTGGCTATTTTAGCCTCGCGTTTGAGCAAAACGCGGAGCTAATCAATAACTCCGCGTTCAGGTTCCTTAGTTCCGCGTTCTGATCTCTTAGCTCCGCGTTTTGGTGAGATTAACTTCACGTGAGCAGATAACCAGAATCTCAAATTGATTGAGCTTAAGATTTGGGCTTATCCAAATACCCAAATTAAATCCGATCAGAACTCTAAAATCAAGAGATTTAAATCAAAACTAAGATATTTGATTAGAATCCTTGATGAATACAAATTCTATTTAGATAGAAACTCTCATATCATCCTAAGGCTAAAAATACCCTTTTAGGGAAGCCCTAGGGTTCTTTTTCTGAAAATCCTTTAAGCATCTTAGAGAATTTGAGTTACGCATAGAGCCTTGAATTCGTAAAGAGCAGAGAAGATCAAGATCCAAGTCGGCCGGCTTCTTCTTCATCAAGAGCAAGGAGACCCTCTTTATCAGATCATCCAAAGGAGCTACTTCGATAGATCCCATCGCCACACAGATCCCACGTTTTCATTGTAAAAGAGAGTGATATCATATAAATCCTCTCGTTTGTTCTTCTTTGTTTTGTTCTCTTTCATTGTAATTTAAGTTAATTCAATGGAAGGAAAGCAACGAATTTCTGCTGCGAACATGCCTCATAATTTTGACGTAAACTTTACTTGTTTGAGAGACATTAGAATATGGTATGCTCAAAAGAAAGAGACAGATAGCACTAAAGTAGCTGGAATAGAAGAGTTTGACATGGAAGAAATCTTATCATGGGATGAAGACAGTACTGCAATAGCCTCAATCTACCTGTATCTCCCACTATTCCAACTTCTCCTCAATCAAAATCTTCTCCTAAGAAGATCTCTTACAAACGGAAGAGGTTGAGGTGTCTCAGTGACATGCCAATCATTCCACAAGCTGCATTAGCTGAACCTAGCGCAACAATACTTAGTTCAGTTTTTGAAACTGCTGAAGAGGAAGAAGATGATGATGATGATGCGAATTTGATTCCTCGCTCATCTAAAAAGGTCGGAGTCAAGGACATGTTTTTCCTAGCGATCCTATCATAGAGGTTCCTTCTACTGCACCAGTAATTGGACTTCTACCTATTGTTATGTCTTCTTTAGAAAGACCACTTCAATTGGTGCAAGAGGAATCTGCTGCACCTATTCCTCCAGTAATCCAAGTTATAAGTGATGATGATAGTGAGGTCATTCGCTCCTCTACTCCTCTATCAGACCATGCTAAATATACATTTTTAACAGTAGAAGAGAGAGCTGAGGTGTTCAGAAATCCCAATGTCTATTCTAAACTTGACTCATTTATATCATTTTATTTTATATCTTTTATCATCATTTAATCATTTCTCTCTTTTTCTATAGAAATGTTTCCTTCTACTCCAACTTCGGAATATGTACCTGAAAGTGATACTTCATTTGTTGATACTAAAGTTTAACCATAAATTGCATCTGAAACTGCTACAACTACTGACTCTATTGAAATCACTGAGGTTACTGAAGTTAAGTCTGTTGAGCCTGCTGTGACTATTGAAGTTGAAGCTGTGACTACTGAAGCTGTTGTCCCAGTTGGAATTACTTTAGTAACTAAAGTCAGAATTGATGAAACTACTGAGACTACTGCTCCTACTGATCTCGCTGCTGTTGGAGCTACTGAAGTTGGAACTTCTAAGGCTGCTGTTCCTTTATCTTAGAACATAGTACATGTCATATTTATCCCAGGGATTGTTTCCGCTGCAACTACTTCTTCTTCACTGCCATCAACAAGCTGTGCAGAAATTGATGCACTGGAAGATGACCTGCTCCAGCATACTATTAGAGTCTTTTTATGATTTTCTGGATCACTGTATCAATAAGATTCTGAAAGGGAATTCTTTCTCCTCAGTTGTCAGTGTTCTCAATATTTATTTGGCTGGCATAGCAAGTGTTGGTGGAGAAGAAAAAACCAATTCTTACAAACTTATGGTTGCCCAACTCCAGAATTATGCTGACTCTTTATTGAAAATTCGCTATGCTGATAAGTTAGAAATGGTTCAAAAGATGATAGAAGAATAACTCAAGCTCCAGAAAGAAATAAAAAAAATGATGCTTGTAAGGCCTGTGTTGACAAGAATAAATCAAACAAACAATCTTTATGTATTCAAATAGAGAATGTTACTTCAATTATTGAAAGCCATGATCAATCTATTGTGAGAACTAGGGAAACCATTGCTAAGGCTCATGCTTTTCTTGAAAATATTTCTAAGGAGCGAGAGGATTCAGAGAAGAATCTTGCTTATTTGTCTATACAACTTGATAATGTGAACAAAGTTCTCTCGACTACTCAAGTTGAATTAGAGGCATTGGAATCGGAATCAGCAAGCAATACAACTGTCAATGAAGAGGAATTACGTAGACAAGTTGTTGTTCAAGCTTATGAAGCCATTCAATTGGAAATAAGAGATGTAGAAGAAAAAAAATCAAGGCTCTCATGAATCACTGAATTGTAAAACTCTTTTTTTTTCTGTTGGCATTGCAAACTTAGATTAATATTATGAATGCAATCTTTCCTTCTAATTTTGTCCAATATAAACTTGGAATAATTTTTTATTTGTCATCTCATTGAAACTTTGAGCCTAACTCTATGTAAATCTTACCTTGATTTTGACAAATTGGCGTATCAGACATGACTTTATGCTCAAAAATATGAATCTACATCTGAATCGTGAGTTCGCATATAAGTGTAACCCTGCGTTAAAATCCGCGGGTTTACATATAAGTATAACCCTGTGTTAAAATCCGAACGTTTACATATAAATGTAACTCTGCATTAAAATTCGTGGGTTTACATATATAGAATGACTTTTTATTAACTTGTTTGACTTTTTGGTGTAAAGAACTAAGCGCTGCATGCATCCATTAATGACAGGATTTTAATCAAATATCTTAGCTAAAGATCTCATTTTCTTCGGACAGATACCGAAGCGTCCCATGCAATAATAATAAATCTTATTGAGACTCGAGTTAAATATCTCAACCGAAGATTTTGCCTATAAATTCTCTTGGCCGAAGATTTGGATCATGAAATCCTCTATATAAAGCACCAGCCTTTCTTCCGAAAAACTATCCTGACTTGAGAATTCTTCTCTACTTTTATAAAGTTCTTCTCTAAAGCCAATGGAACTCTGTTCTTCTTCTTTTTTCTTGATCAAGGCAACGGACTGGGGTTGGCATGTCACAAGGCCTCCAGATAATGTTACCCTATTTGTACCTAGTCTTTTGCCAGGTTTGTTGGAGAAGGAATATTCCAATGAAAAGATTCTTATAACCGTAATCATTTTCCTTAACTACGGTAAGTTTTCTCATTATGAATATAAACCAGGTATTTTTTTTGTGTTTCTTAACGAGATTTTTGGATCTATTACAGGATATAACCGTAGTCATTTTCCTTAATAATGACCCATACCCGTCTGGTTCTCAAAATTTTACAATATCTTTGGAGAACAGAGAAAATCTCATGTACTTTTCATGAGATAAAATATTTCGGGTGTGTGGCATAGTTTATTTTCTGCCTAGCATCCTTAAAGTAAGGATGTTAAATGGTTGTTGGTAACTCCAAATTTTAGCAGTTTCGTAAGTTGAATACTTGGAAACATGCATATGGTACACCCAATTTTGAACTAATCAAGTCACTGATAATATTGATCATAACTGAGCAAACAAACTTGAAAATTTTCAACTATCGACAGGAGGAGGCTACTGAAGTAAGCTTTTGTTTTTACTTATAAAGCCATCCTGTTTGGAATAATAGATGTTGACGAAAAAAAATTTAATGTTCTCTTGACTCAATGATTTGTACTTATTTCCATTCATTGTATAATATTACTTATTTCCATTCATTGTATAATATCAATAAACTCCTTGTAATATTGATTTGGTAATGAATAAAATTTTTCATTTCAAGAATTTTGTTATCATTCATTTAGAGATAACTATTAACTTGATGAATGATTTTGATTTTGATCATCAGAGATAACTATTAACTTGATGAATATTTTGACTTTCCAATATATTCAGAGATGATTATTAACTTGATAATATAAAGTCATTATTCAAACGCCTAAAATAGATTTTGCTGCGAATGAATAAGTTTTTTTAATCAGAATAGAAGTAATTATTAACTTTCCTGAATAAGTTAAAATCTGCGTTGTTCAGTGATTTATAGTATAACAGTTTCTGAATTGCCAGAGGTAATTTTTAACTTAGCAAATTTGGAGAAAAAATAAAACGCGACTTTACAAAATTTATGCTTTTGCTAGAGGTAATTTTTAACTTAGCAAATTTAGAGGAAAAGAAATTTTATTTGCCAAAGGTAATTTTTACTTGACAAATTTGGAAGAAAAGAATTTTTTTTTTTTGACAGAGATAATTTTTAACTTGATAAATTTGGAGGAAAAAAAGAACGCAACTTTACAAAATTCGCTCTTTTTAGGAAACTCTGATTCCAGAATCACGAATCTCAAATAAGAACAAGTTCGCGGGATTTTTAGCCTTTCAATTAAAAGCTAAAAATAATAATTCTTCAGAAATTTTCCATAGATTGACATCATTATTTTATCACTATTCGGTTTTGCCAAACGATATGTACTAGTAGAATAGACTGTATCAATGCCGAAAAGTCCTTCCCACTTTGGTTAAAACTTTCCTTTAGATTTTTGATTGGTTATGATTGGTATTCTTACTGAAAAAACCAGATTTCCTTTCTTGAAAGTTCTATGTATAACCTTTTTATTAAAGGTTTTGGAGATTCACGCTTGATAAAGTTCAATACTTTGCTAAGTTTCCAAACGCTTATATCAAGAACTTCTATCTCCAGAAGTTTTTGTCGATATCTTTCTTCTTGTGTCATTTTAGTTGCTACTGCGACCCTTAATAACGGAATTTAAATTTCCAAAGGTAACACTGTTTCAGACCCGTACACCAAAGAAAATGGCGTAGTGTTTGTAGGAGTTCTGACAGTAGTTCAATAAGCCCAAAGATATTTTCCAAGCTTTTCATCCCAATCTCATTGGTCGGATGAAACGAACTTTTTAAGAAGCTTCACAATAGTTTTATTGAAAGCCTCTGCGGTCTGCCACACCATTGGCTGCTGGATAGTATGGAGACGAACCTACACTTTCAATTCGATACTTATTGCAAAACCTAAAGAATGACTGACTCACAAACTAAGATCCGTTGTCATGAATGATTCTTCTAGGTACTCCAAAGCGGTATATAACATGATTTTGATTAATTTAATCACATCTGAAGATTTTACTTTAGTTAAAGCAACAATTTTAGTCCACTGATAAATAATCGCTTATAACCAATATAAATTGATGGCCCTTCGTTGGAGGCTGGAAGATTGATCCAATAAAGTCAATTCTTCATTGTTCAAATGGCCATGATGTAGCTGTTGGGTGGAGATACTCCGGGGCTTGATATATGAAGTCTGCATATATCTGACACGCTCTATATTCTTAGCATGAATGACTGCATCTATCATCATTTTGGGCCAATGATATCCCTTTCTTCGGAGCCTATCCCAGAGTTTTGGTCTTAGTTGATGTGCTCCACAAATGCCGTTATGAGCTTCTTCAAGTACTTCTTGAGTTTCTTTATTAGAAAAACAACAAAGTAAAATCCCATTATAAGATTTTATATATAATGTCTGTAGTTCGACATTATAGTAGAATCAAACAACTTTTCTTTGAATTGCTGCTTCTTTAGGATTTTCTTGTAATATTCTATAAAGGACATAATCTATGTAAGGAAATTACCAGTCTCTTGGTTCAAAATTAGACTCAAGAGCATATATTTTATTTGTTTCAAGTTTCTTATCTAAATTCAGTTCCACCTCAAACTCATACTTTGGGCAAAATAATTCTTTACTTCCCACTGTTACACGTTTATTAGTGCTTCTGGGTAATGCTAAAGTAGCAGCCAAGGAAGCTATTGCATCTGCATAATTATTCTGGTGACGCGGTACATGACTGATATAGAAATCATTAAAACTATCAGCCATTTTTATTTTTGCTTGATAATATGGCAACAGATCTTTATTTTTGACTTCATATTCTCCTCTAATTTAGTTTATAACAAGTTGGGAATCTCCGTATACTTCTAAATACTTCACCCCCAGCTGTTTGGCTATTTTTAAACCAACCATTAAGGCATTATATTCAGCAATATTATTAGAGCATGAACTTGTCAATGAGTTTGCTCTAGGAATAATATGGTTATAGGGAGAAACAGAAACAACCTCCACTTCTACTACTATCTTTCCTTGAGATTCTATTCTAGAAGCACCATCAAAGAAAAGTTGTCATACATGTTCTATAATAACATTTACTTCAGCAGTTTCTTGTTGAATATTTTTCTTCGGAATTATATTTTCTTCACCTACTTCACCTGGGATATCCTCATACAATTTTGAAGATGCTGGAATTGGGTGTTCAGCTAAAAAATTAGATATAGCTTGTCCTTTAATTGATTCTTGTGAAATGAATGCATATCATATTGTGACATTAAAATGGCCCAATTAGATAATCTGGAATTTAATGACCTAGGCGTGGTCATTAATATTCTTAATAGATTAACTCTCAATATAACGTGGATTATTTGTCCCACTAAATAGTGTCACATTTTTTGTATTGCAAACACTAAACTAGACATTCTTTTTCTATTGGATTATATCGATATTCAGCTCCAATAATCATTATACTGAGATAATAAATGGCTTGTTCATGCCCTAATTCATTCTTGTATGCTAATAAAGCTCCCAAGGAATGATCCATAGCTCTCACATATAACAAAAAAGGTATTTCTGATACTGGAGCTAAAAGATATGATGGTTGGGCGAGATATTCCTTGATTTCCTCAAATGCTTTCTGGCATGCATCATTCCAAATGAATGATACTCTTTTTTATCAATCACGTAAAAGGTTGGCATTTTCCAAATAAATTTGAAATGAATTTGCGAATGTATGCCAGCCTACCCTGCAATCCTCTCAATTCTTTGAGACTTTTGGGTGGCAGTATATCTTGGATTGCTTTAATTTTATCTGGAACAAGATGAATTCCTTGAGACGTGACTACAAAGCCAAGAAATTTTTCACTAGAAACTCCCAAAAAAGATTTAGTAGGATTCGTCTTAAACTGATGTTTCCACATTAGATCAAACATAGTTCTCAAATCACAAAGATGACCATTCTTGTTCTTGTTTTTAATTGCCAGATCATCTACATAACATTCCACTGTTTTTCGTAAATGTTCTTGGAATATCATATTCATGGTGCGTTGATATGTAGCACCAGCATTTTTAAGACCAAATGGAATGACTGTATAATATTATACTCCAAGTAACGTTCTAAAAGATGTATACTTTTCATCATCAGTGTACATCTTAATTTGGTTATATCCTGAATATCCATCCATAAATGACATCCTTTCGTAACCGCAAATATTATCAATTATAACGTCCATAATAGTTAAAAGAAATTCATCTTTCGAGCATACTTCATTCAAATCTCTGAAATCAATACAGAACCTGATCTTTCCATTCTTTTTAGTTACAGGAGACCCAATCTAGATGTTGTTCTTCGCGAATAAAGCTTGATTCAATTAACTTTTTAATTTCAGTTTCAATTGCCTCCATAATTTAAGGACGAAATCTTTGTTGTTGTTTTATTGGCTTTGCATCTGGTCGAATATTTAATTTATGAACCACGACTTTTCGGTCGAGTACTAACATAACTTCATAATTCCAGGTGAAAACATCAATGTACTCTCGAATGAGAGAGATCATTTCTTCTTTTTCTTCCGAAGATAAATTTTCACTTATAAATATGGGTTTAGGTTAGTTTCATCACCCATATTTATTTGAATTAGTTTATTTTCAGTTGGAGATTCTCTTTGTTCAAATTGGATTTTTCACTTCATATTGAGGTGTTTTGCCCAAGAATCATCTTTGATTGGTGATAATTCATCATCTTCTTTTTTGTCTGTAGATACCATATTGATAGACTTTTTGAAAAATAACACTAATGCTTACATCTGAATCCCAACATGATGATTCTGACGAATAAGTTTGCTGTCTTTCTTCAAATTTCATATCCGAAAGATCTTCAGGAGTGGTAACATATCTTAACCCCCTGCCAATTTTATCATAATAACCCGGCATCTTTCCTTTCGAAATAAAAGGTTGAAGGATTGTTTTCCTCCTTTTTTCAAAATTTGACTCCCTGCCTTTGGCTAGCTTATATCACATTTTTCTCATTAACTTATTAAATTTTTTATCATAATGGAAGAACTCAGGATTTTTCTGTTCTTCCTCAGAATCTAAATATTTTCCTTTATTCTTATTATTTGCATTTCCATATATCATAGGTTTTTTATTTTTATTTTTAGGAGGAACTTCAAAAATAGTTTAATTTGCATCTCCATCGTTATCACTTTGTATGTAAAAGGATGATCGAATGGGTGATCACTGACCATCTAAGTACTAGTACTTGAGAATACATAATCAACACCAGAAGAATAAGCAAATTCTATATCTTAATTAATTATCCACTCACCATCAGAATTGACGGTGTCATTTACATCAAGACCTTCAAGGCTTATTACGATGGGATCTATTTCCCATATTTCATTATCGGATTCTGAATTTTTGGATTCTGATTCAGTGTCAGCTTCATTGCCGCTATCAAATTCTACTGGAGTAGGTTGTTTAGCTGCATCAAATATGTCTTGGTATATCAATGGTAAAGTAGTTTTCTACTCCTTTAAAGGTTGCTTTTCGGCTACCAAGGTTTTCACATTCCCATCTTTATCTACATATTTCATACATTAAAGAAGTGTAGAAGGGACGATGCGATTGATATGAATCCACGGTCTTTCGAGTAGAAGATTATAAGACGTGTCGGTATCTATTACGTAGCATGTGACTTCTGTCTTCAAATCTCCAATCTGACATTTCAACTTTATCTTGCCTAGCGGTCTGCTACCATTAGCGTTGAACCTAAAAATGGTAGTGTTTGTTGATGCCAATCTGCTCATTGGGACTCCAAGATATTGCAACATCCGTCTTGGCATTATACTTAGAGTGGAGCAAAGATCAATTTGGTTTTGGTCGATCTTTGATGACCCTATATATCCTTTGTAATACAAAGGACGATGATGTTTATTATTTTTTACTTGCATATCTTTTGGAGAGAAGGTTATACAAGGAATCTTTTTAGAAATTTGACAGCATACTCGGCAGAGTTCTTCTTCTTCAGTTGTCTCTAGAATTTGGGCTAAGAACACTTCAAAATCTCATAGAGTTTCTCTTAAAACATCTGTAGTTTTCCTAGAGAGATTTAGGAGCTCATACAAAATAATTCTTGCAGGAATATTGGCCAATTGCGCTAATACATCAAATTTAAAATGTTTCTTAGAACTTTCTACATGTTTTTTATCTTTGCTTTTAAGAACTTTGTTAAATTTAACCTCTTTTGGATTAATTTTTTCTGGAGATAACTGAGCCTCTGCTACTTGATCATAATTTTTCAAGTATTCTTTGCCTTAACAAGTCCCAGAAGGCTATGGTTAATTCGTGTTAACTGCTAAAGAATCCTTTGGCTCTTCTTCTTCTTCTGAGCTTGATAGAGAGGAAATTTCTGCATCATCCTCAAGAATTACAATAACGATATTAGAAGTAAAAATCTTCCCTTTTGATTTTTTTTTTGATGAATTTGAAATCTATTGCTCGTCTTTGAGGAGATCTGGATGTACCCACATTATCTCTCCTTTTGAGGTTTCAAAAGGATATAATCATTGTTTTTGTTGCTGATGAGGATTATAATTCACAATCCTCATTGTGCCTTTGGGAATAGACTGAACTTTGTCTTGAACAATTGACTCTATCTATTATGAAACTTTTCTAAATCTGACAGTTACCATATTCGCAGTTACTCTCTTATGATATTCTAGTAATTTGATGACCTTCGCATCTACCAGAGCTTGAATCTTATCCTTAAGCATATAACAATTTTGAGTGGGGTGATTAATGATCCTGTAATACACATAATTATTAAGATCATTGACTTTCCCAATTTTTTCAGGTCGCTTAGATTCTGGTGGCATCAATATATTCTTAGTCATGAGTAAATTGAAGATAGTATTAGTATGCTCATCTTTAAAAAAATATTGCTTCTGAGGGAACCACAGTCGTGAAGGATTATTTTAAAAAAACTTTGCAGAATTTGGTGTATCAGTCGCCATTGTCTCTTTCCCTTTGTGTTCCTTAGGTTGAGAAGATTGGTGTGATCTACAATTATTATTTTGTCTTGGTTTCTCTCTTTTTTTCTTCTTCAAACCTTTGTGTAATTTTTTCAGGTTCTTTAGCTTGTAGCGAAAAATCTTTCTAAATAGAAGAATTTACAGTCTCCATTCTAACAAGAACTTTGATAGAGAGATTGTGTCGGCAAGTTTCTACCAATGTTTTCTCTAGCATCCCATGCGGACATCTCAGAGAATCATTTCTAAAAATTTTTATAAAATATCAAGTTGATTCTCCATTCTTTTGCTTTGTAGCCAGGAGTGTTGGCATTGAAACTTCCATATTATCTTCATAAAACCTTGTTAAAAAGACTTTTTCAATGTCATTCCACGAATTGATGGTTCCCGATTCCAACCTTTGGGACCATTCGAATGCTAGACCTGTTAAGGTACTAAGAAAAACTCATATAATGATCGGGTCATTTCTAATTAAATGTCCCATCTGTGACTTAAAATAGTAAAAATGTTGATTTGGAGACCCTTTACCATTGAATGATCTGAGCTTCAATAGTTTGTAATTCTCTAGGAACGGTATACTTTTCTATTCTACCGGATATGGTCTTACAACCCTAACTCTTGCAAATCATTCTTATGCATGAGAGCATCAAGTTGATTTTGAAAATTCTCCATCCAAACAGTATTTGCATTTCTTTTTTGATTCAGATATATTTCTTGATGATGGGAGTGTACAGAGCGATTATCTTCTTCTTCACAATGATCCTCATTATCTTCATTCTCATCCATAGGAGGAACCCTAGATAATTTTTCGGTATTCTTCCCTTTGACATTTCTTGGATTGCGTAGAACTTTAGAAGAAGATTCTCTTTTATCATTTCTTCTTACTTTTTCCAAGTCCAACAAGACATAAAATATATCTCTGATTTCATTGATAGTATTTTACTGTTGTTGGATAGTTTTATCTTGTTCATCAATCCTCCTCATGAACTCTTCTGGAGTATTTTGTGTCATATACATGGATACAGAGTCTTCAAAGAATGAGTCTGATGTCTGAAATTCGGCCATAACTGAATTTACTTTGTCTTCTTCATCAGAAGAGACTCTAGTCATTTGCTTGTAGTCTAATAGCATTGTTACTCCTTTCCTGAGTTGGGTGTTCTGAAAAGTACCTCGCATCTTACTGAATACACTCTTCAAAGCTGAAGAATGTTCAGAATCAGAGGAATCTTTTCTAGGATTTTTTTTTTTTTGTTTTCTTTTTCATTTTCTTTCCGAAACTTATCATATTACATGATACTTCGGGATATTCAGGCTCAGAAAATTCATGCTTGTTACGTCGTCTCCTTTTTTATGGTTGAGATGAAGACGTAAGTCGGTTGAAGATTGATTATTTAGCACGGGCCAACACACATTGGCAATCCGATAATACTGTATTGATCAATTTCTCACAATGACAATGAGATATTCAGGATTTTTCTCTCTTTTCATTGAGAAATTCCCTGAGGTCTCTTGTATCGGAGCTCATTGTTTTGCTAGTGGAGGTGTCATTGCCTCCAAATGATGTCTTTGGGATGGGAGTTTCTATCTCTTTGAAAATTCCAGGAGCAAATTTTACTTTAGCTATAGTAGTGGATGGATAAATTTATGGAACACGAGCTTTAAAGGCTGGTTCTTCTTTAGAAGCGCGCTTTTGAAAACCGCGCTTTTATGTTGGTACGCGGATTTGTGCCTCACATCTATTTGTAAAAATGCATCTGGAATATCACATATATCTCCCGAGGCATGAGGGTGGGGCTCTCGACTAGTTTCTGGAACGCGAATGTAAACTCCGTGTTTATAATTATAAATAAATTTGGTGGGTGTACAGTATTTTTTATAAAAAACACGAGTAAACCCATTTGCATCTTGATTTTTCTTTTTGTCATCTGAAACCACCACTTCACCCTTTGGTCTCCAAACTTGAATTGTATATCCTCGCGACTGTAGTTCAACAGCCTCTTGTTGCTTCATGGCTCTGCGGAAAGTGCGAGCTCTACTTTTTCATAAGTTCCTTCTCATCATGCGGTAGAGAGAAACTTTATTTTCTGAGCAGAAAATGGTCGTTTCGCCTTATTATTATGGAGATCCTGATCCATCTTCTCGAGGAGATCCTCATGGGTCTTGGTTGGAGCAAACCCTGAATTTTGTGCTGATGAAGGAGATGATTTTCCTTTGAGAGCAGATTAGTTTGAGGTGTCTTTTGATTGAACTTCTGTCTTCGAAACCTCCTTAGAAGCTAAGTTGTTAGAAATCTTACGGCATTTTCGTAAGGAATTAGGGCTTTTAGAGACAGAAGAGAGGAATTCTTTAAATTTCTTCTGATCGAACTCAATGATGAGTGATTCGACCATGTTACCAACTGGAATATTATCAGATTGAGCTACAAACTTATCATCAGTGATGATAGGTTTTCCTAGCGGAGTCGCCAATATTCTGTTAGCCATTAAATTGTAAATGATTTTTTATTGAGATTTTTCAATGAAAGATTACAATTATGAACGGTTTTCCATTTACAGAAAATGAGAAAAATTTAATTCTCTCTTTATTTAAAACTGGGCTCAAGTGTAGTTATGGAGAACGATTCTGCTCTCCATTGACACTCTGTATAAAATTTTGGTTGGCGAAGGTTTTGAGATTTTGATAGCACCAGTACTTAAGCGAAAATATCTTTTCTTTTTAATACTGATCTCCAGATGCTTTTTTCCGTCTAAACTTCTGTTATTTATAGAGGTTTGGAGACTTTTGATTGATGTAACTGTTCAATTGTTGGTCTCTACGTTCTGAGAATTAATTTCTCGCTTTTTGGTCTGGTGGATTTGTATTAGATCTCCAAAATTTGTAACCAACGTATTTAATCTTTTGGGTTATAACTGAAGAGCAAAACACGAATCTCAATTTTTAGATTCGCATTTCCTTTAAACCGCAATCGGACGCGAATCTCAAACATGGTTCTTTCAGACTGCAACTGGGATGCGAATCTCAAAATTTAGATTCGCAGTTCTTTTAGACTGCAACTAGAATACGAATCTCAAATTTTAGATTCGCAGTTTTGGTGTGATTACAACTAGAACGTGGATCTAAAACTTTAGATTCGCAGTTTTGTTGTGATGTCATGTTCGCTGTTTGCATAATATGCTTGGGCGCAATAATGAGACTCTGCAGGGCCCACTTTTTAGGTCTGCGAATCTAGAGAAAAAGGTTCACACTTTAGCTTCATTCGTAAAACGCATCTTATCTTTTATGGAAAATAAAGTACAACTCTGTAAAGACCACGTCTTATTTCTTTTGAAGTTTATATACGCGAATCTATCTATTATAAAAGATGATCCTAATGAAAGAAAATTCTGCCAATATCAATTATAATCAGTTAAACATTACCATAAGTCACATTCAAATAAATAGTTAAATAATTAGTTCAAATCATTTATAGTTAATAATTTTAAATAACCTCCCCCCTCCCCCAGGTGGGGAATATAGGGTTGTGGAACGTTGACAAAATATTGTCATAGAAATATACTAAGTCTCAGTACAGTAACATAAGTTTGCCACAATAAGGTTCAACGAAAATAATTAATAAAATTTTATGGTAATTCTACTTTCTATTGATTAGAATAAAGTTTGGACATAGTGGTTAAAATAATAAAAAAAAAAATAAAAAACAACTAAGATTACTCTTTCAAAGCAAGAGAAAACTAAATCTATGTGGATGAAATAAAGGAAAGCACAATCTTCAACTAAATTTTGACTTGTTTCTCGAAATACTTTAGATCATCAATGTGCTTTATCGAATCTACCTCTACGTCTGCACATATTAAAAAAGAACAAATCAATGGAAATTCGATATATACAGATAGAGACTTGTCATCGATGGGGCAAGCTTGTTGTCCAATGCGGCCTAGGCAAAGCAGCCCGGTCGCTACTGTGATTGATAGGGCCATCGATCAGAGCTTAGGCAATATAGTCTAGTCGCTGTGGCAGTCGATGGACCATCAACCTCTCGGGTCGCCCATTTTCAATCAATGTCATGCAATAAAAATCTAAATTTTTTTAGTGGATAAAATTCACAATATTCCAATAATGAAATGATTCAATGCAATAAAGAAGTTTAATCATGTTCTCAATAAATAATATATCAAAATTTCTCCCTTCACGTAAATTTCAACAATATCATTAATTTAAAGACAACACATTTAAATTTTCAATATTAATATATATATATATATAGAGAAAATGGGAAATTCACTGGCGGTGAAGGGAGTTCCTTCACCACCTAGGTGGCCCAATACAATTATTGCACATGACACCACTTAAGATAACAAATAAAATAGCTCTCTTAATCATACTTTTAGTAGTGCCATGTATAATAATTGTATTGGGTCAGCTAAACGGCAGTGAAGGAACTCCTTTCAAATTTCCCGTTTACATATATATATATATATATAGAGAGAGAGAGAGAGAGGGAGAGGGGAGATTTACCGGCGGTGAAGAAACTCGCTTAAATAACCCAATAAAATTATTACACGCGGCGTCATTCAAGTTAACAAATAAAAGAACTCACTTAACTTCCATTTGAGTGGTGACACGTATAATAATTTTATTGAGTCATCTAAACGGCGGTGAAGGAACTCTCTCTCTTCACCGCCGATGAATTTTCTGTTTGCTCATATATATATATATATATATATATATATATATATATATATATATATATATATATATATATATATATATATATATATATATATATATATCAAAAAGAATTTTAAATAATAGTAAATAGCATGTTTCAGTGAGTTTACTACTCACCTAGGTTAAACGACGGTGATTTAGAGAACGGCTACACGAACACGGCAGGGCTAGATCTTGTTCTTCTCACACTTTCTCCCTTTTTTCTCTATTTTTTTTTTTTTTCCTTGCATTGGGGAAGAAAGAATTTGGATAGGAAAAGAAAAGGTATGGTTGGGGTTTTCTTTCAGTAAAGGAATTGAAATCTAATTTGATTATGTTAGTATGTTAAGGGAGATCCTAATTGATAAGGAATTCAAATACTCGTTGAATTAATGTATTCATGCAAAGAAAATAAAATAATTTAAAAGATTAATACTTTACTAGGACCATAACAAAATCATCTAACCTAGTGGTTTAGGTTTAGAATGGGATTTAAAGAGTTAATGATTTGAGTC